>JAQGBX010004162.1:0-15856 GCA_034698745.1 Megaphyllum sjaelandicum | reverse complement strand
AAGTAGGGAAGCGTGTATGCTATACGCGCACGTGGCCTACGTCTAGCTAAAACTAAGCCTAACCTATGTTACGCTTACAATAGGTGCGTATATTGTTTGAGTATAGTCGAAAAAGGAGAAACGATTATAAACAGTACTAAGCTAAATAAGCGGAAATTAAGCGAAATAAGCTAAAATTAATCTAGCTACCTAAACAAACTAAAAACTAACCTAAAAGCGGGAGCCGCGATCCTCACGTCCGATGAAGTCCGACGTCGTACAGGGCGTCAATCCAGTCAATTCGCGCCAATAACGAAGGAACTGTTTTAAATATGTTCCGCTAGATGGCACCACCATGGCAGTGAGAATGAATTTCCCAGTTTCGTTGCAGTGGCGGCATCTTCCGCGACTTGGAAGAAACTTGACAAATCCTTGATCTGTTTTTCGTCTTATTTGCATATTAAAAGGATAAAATTCATCTGTTTTCACTTAGTTTTCAGAACTCATCGAATTTTCTCTTTTCTGGGCAGCTGACTAAAGGTTGGACAAGGCGCATCGAATATAGATTTCACCGCGTATTTAAAAAAAAATTAAATTTCCGCCAGTATTGCAGCAAACAGGCAAGATCAAACATGTTTTGGCCTTGAGTGACCTCATCGAATTTCATGTTATTTTCGTGTTATTTTGAATTTGGACCAATGAGAAGCCGGCATGCGGCCGGCATCTCTCCACTTTTGCACACGCCACTATTTGTCAGTTAACGTTATAAGGAGGGTGTGTGCATCGTAGTGATCCAAAATACTCTCATTGATCAAACTCGATACAGTATCTTCGTATTTTTGCTCTACTCGACGCAATTCTTCATCATGCCTTGCTCATGCGGTGAGTAGAATTTTGAAATTGTTTTTTGGATGTTTTTCTTGGTATTTGTTGTTTTGAGCCTGGATTTATGTTTGAATTTTGGTTTTTAGGATCCGAATGTAAATGCAAGGGGGGGAAATGCGACGCCGGCTGTACCTGCGATTGCTGCAAGAAGACAGGCCAGTGCAAATGCATTGGTATGAAACTTTTTATTGATTTTTTTTTCACTTTCCTACTCACGAAATCGATACTCTCGAGGACAAAAATTGTTTTTTTTTTCGCAAGTGTTTCTGAGTTTTGATAATTTCTGAAATTTTAATAGCACGGGTTTTTTTGTGTCTATAGAACCTGTGTTTTTTTTGTAACGCCAAAAGTGTCATAAATTTGGAAGATTTGAAATTTAGTTGAAAATGTAAACGAGGAAATTTCAAAATCCTGCTGGAAAAAGTCAATCGGGACGGGTTTTTTTGTAATTTGTTCAAAAATATTGGAAGAAAAATTTAAATTTAACGGAAGTTCATTACACTTCGTAACTTCTATTTTTGTCTCCTGTTGGTTTCGTTGATTTTAAACGAATCGCAGAATTTCAATTTCTACACAATGGAATAGACTATCGCGGAAAGTTGCGTAATTTATTCAAAAATATTAGATGAGAATTAAACGAGAAATGCCTCTGAAAAATAGCCAAATTGGTACCACGTGTATTTGTATAAATTCTTACTTGGACACGTTACTAATTTTTTTCCATTTTTCCCCGCTCAAAGCTAAAATATTTGGATTTTGATCGAAACCTTGTCCTTGTTTATTATTTTAATAACTCTTTTCTGAAGTTATCTAGATGGATCCGACATTGCACGTAGAACGTAAAAACTACTTAAATTCTGCTTATTTTAGCTATGGAATATTTCCGACCAATTCGATTATTTGAGAGAATAAGAGTACGTTTTATTGGAAATTAATGTAGTTGAATGTGACATTTTATGACTAAATTCGGTTTTTACTTTTGCCAGTATACTATATTTGCCTTCGTTTGTATGCGTATTTGGCTTCAAAAAGCAGCTTATCTCTTTAATCTTATCTTAGCAGTTCAATTACATACAGTACATGTATATTTATCATAAAATTGTAATCTTGGTCGTGTTGACGAGTCGATAACTACTCGATTACAAAACTAAAACTAAAAGTTACGCGACTTTCTAAATCTCAAAATGTAGCCTATAAAAAACTAATTTTTTGTTAATTATTTGAAAATGATAACCAGATGTTTCTAGCTTGAGTTGTGAACTAGATTATAAAAAACATCACGTGAACCAATTCATAAAACCCTGCGCATCTGCAACTTGTTGCGATTGAACCCACTGTATAATGATCATGGCTACCAGAATTTCCCAATGTTCTATTTGTTTTTTCCCCAAATTTTCCAGAAAATTGCAAGTTTAGTGTTTTTATTGCATGGCATACAATTTAATGTACATGTAAGCAAGAAAATTGTCTAGCCTCGTTGCATGTTTTGATTTCCCTAAGAAATTAACTGTCCTCCATTATGCAAACTTGCCTGCATCCTATCTTCATGAATGCATTTTTATCACTTTTACTGAATTTCTGGGTAATTTTTGATTTTAGAAGCCAAAGATTGCTCCTGCGGAGCTGGTTGCGCCGAAGTGTGCAAGTGCAAGGATGACTGCGGTTGCCATAAGGACAAGAAAGCTGCCCAGTAATTGTAAAATTTTAAAACAATTCCAATTTCATATTATTTCGCCAGTTGTTCTAAATGTATCTTCAATATATTTTTAAGTTATCTCGCTTATATTAAGTAATGAATTAAAAGTTTCTACAGAATAACATTAACGAATCTCCTTGTTCTCAATTTTATTTATTTCTGTTGTATTTTGTAAATTTTTAAGTTGTAAAGTCTAGTTGTAGGTTCGTTTCAGAAGTTTGGACGAATGAAACGAATGAATTGAAACTAGTATTTCTTTCTAGAAATATACGTTTAAACTAACTACTACTGTGTAATCGTGTGCTCTTCTCGATTCCAGATCATTACAGAATTTCAGTTTTCCCATTTTTTGAAATTAAAATGACAAATTCGTCATCTTAAAAATGACAATTTAAAAGCAACTATAGAGGCTACCTCTAGCCTCTAAAATTTTCCCAGTACAATTAATTTTGCAAAATTTTCATTTTTCTCGAGAATAAACTGGCAAAATTTTCAACCTTTTCCTAGGTCATCTTTATAAATTTTTCCATGTTTTCTCGACTTTTACATGAATCATACACGATTTAGTGGGCGCTGACCCATATATTTTCATCAATGTCAACTTGTTGCTGACAAATCACGCGTCATGTAATGTTACCTGTCATCTCTGTGAGCGCCCTGCCGTAGGCGTTCCATTTTACTGTATATTAGATGGTGTTAAACTATTTTTGGAAACGAGTTTTCAGTACATTATAAAATAGGACTTTTTTCAACATTTATTGATAAACTATGATTACATTCATTGCCATTATACTATGGTAATTTTATTTTGTTTTGAGCAGTTTCGATAACATCAACTCTGCTATAAAATGTGTAAAATTCGGCACTTCCGCAGTTGTGAAGCCACGTGACCAAATTTAATCAGCTATAATTTGTTTACAAAATGCACTCGAGGTTACGGCGTTTCATTTTACGAGTCAATTAACACATTCATTTTACACTCGTGACTGCGAAGTGCATCGACCAAATTAAGTTTCTGTCGCAATTCTTCATTGTACTTTTCATGGTAAAATTACTGGAATTTCTTTATTCGTAATATAACGGTTAAACCAATTTTTGATTTGTTTCGAACAACTTTAAAAATTCAAGATGGCGTCCTCGGACATGGCCACAATGTCAAACTTAAGTTTAAAATTCCTTCACTAAATTCCGATTTACAGTGGCATTTCCATAGGGATCTCCAACCCAAGGATAGTGAGGTGGACACTCCCCACACACATTCATGATTTGCGATTCGTTAATGTAATAACAACTGGATTTCGGAAAACAAGCGTTGGACCGCGCTGGACACGACCAGGGTGCGAAAGAAGGCAAATCCTCGTTGGTGGTGGGTTGCTTCATCCAAGAAATTGCTTTCGATAATGTCACGATGTACACATCGGGTAAACTGAGCAAGTACTCGATGAATTGGTAAAATCCGGGCCAGTGTGAAGCATCGGTTTCGAACCAAGATGTGTGAGTGAAAAGTCCGAAGGGAGCCTTGTTGGTGGTGTAGTGCTTATCGAAGTTGTACTTCAAGAAGTTAAAGACCTCATCCGTACTGCTCGTTACGGGGCAAGCATCCAGCATGGCGCAAGGAACACCTTGCGTGTCGTTGAAATCAACCAGTGGCACTTCCCAATAGCCAGGGTAAGAGTTGATTAAGTTGGAAGAAATTTCACATTTTGGATCGGGTTTGTAATCGAGAGTATAAGGGAACAGAGGAGGATCGGTGCAACCCGATGTCGACAGGGTGCTATCATAGAGGAATCCAGATTCATATTGGGCCTCATATTGGACGTCTCCGGAAGACATATAGGGAGCTCTTGACCCGACGATGTCTTCGATGGAAATATTCCCGAAATTAGCCGCAATTTGCTTCATTCCATACATCTCGTCCACCCAACCATCGTAGTCCAATGTGGACCAATAGGTGGTAGGTGTTTTATGACTGAAAAAGTTATTGAAACTTGGTCATCATCCATTGATTACCAATCTGCCATAGGCGCTAGACATATATATGTAAAATTAAATATATGCGTTTTTAACACTATTAAACAAATTATTTTGGTAAGGTTAGTCTCTTATTTCGATCAAAATCGCTGCATGGAACCAACATGATCGAATTAAGCGGCTTTTACTGTAATTAGATTTTGTTGCCTAAATTGTCGACAATCTGTGACCCCCTATTTCATCTCAAAGAAACAACACACGACCAAGTTACTTTATAACAAAGCGACATTTCGACGCCATGCGTCTTTATTCGAGCCTAAACAAAAACATGCAAAAGTTACATTTTAACGTTAAATTAATATGGAAAGTGCTCATGGGCTAGGGAAAAATCTTAGTTAATTTTAAGAACAAACAAGGGCGCCACCTTATGTGACGTCAGCGAGGGCTTCACTTGAAAAAACGTGTTCTTTCCACTTCCTGTTTTATGGAGTGGATCATTGTTTTTTCACCTCTAGAGATGTAGTTTCCTCTATTCCTTTTTTTTGGTGTTGTAGCAGTGCCAGGGTGAGCATTATTGACTATTTGTTCTTAAAATTAACTGAACAGATTTTTTCCTAGTCCATGAGCACTTTCCTTATTAATTTAACGTTAAAATGTAACTTTTGTATGTTTTTGTTTAGGCTTGAATAAAGACGCATGGCGTCGAAACGACGCGTCGCTTTGTTATAAAGTAACTTGGTCGTGTGTCGTGTCTTTGATGTGATTATTGTTCCGACCACTTGAAGATGAACATTGCCCCTATTTCATCATTCCTGGCAACTTCCTGGACGTTGCGATTAACGCCAGCTAAGATTAACCATACAATAATATTCGATACATGAACATGACGTCCTTAGATTAATTACACTTGAAACTTGACCAGGAACACATTTCAAATTGTGCATTAACCCCCATACGTTTTCTGGAAGGCGTTATGTACAATACATGTACGTATATGTTGGAAGTCGGCTGCATTTATCACTTACGAGATAGAGTGAGAAGCCACTTCGTGACCATGGTTCCAGACATCGTTGACCAGAGTGTAATCGGTGTAGGAGTGCGACAAAAAGTAGGTAACACCGATGGGGCAACCGTCCGGATTGGTCAGGTTAAAGAAGTTCTTGTAGTAAGTGGTGTAGATCAACTCTGTCAGAGCATCGTCAAATCCGATCATGACAATCTGCGGACTGTCTTCGACGGTCAGGGGTGGTGTTGTGGTGGTACAGAAACAGTCTGGCAAAATGCAAGCTGAAGAATCGCATTCTTTCGCTGGACTCGCCACAAAACTTTCAACAACATGATGGCGTTGAGATAGAAGCAATGCCAGGGAAAATTGAGAAAACAAAAAAAACTGCATATCGCGGACTTTCATGTTCATTGTGAATGTTCAATGTGGATATCGAATCTTATTGAACCGTTTTTTATACCGCGTGTATTTGTTGCGCAAATCTATACTCGGTACAGCATATCAAAATTGTAAGTTGTGTTTCTGGTTAAGTCTGAATGGTTCTACTGATACGCTGTATCGAGAAAATAACATTGGCCAATTCAGATAATTTTATTTGCGGAATTAATTGTAAATCGAGATTAAAAGCTTCAATTTTCGGACATGGCTTTTGCAGATACGGGCCACAAGTCGTACGATTCATTTTATAGTTAAGCAATATTCTTCGATATATCCTACATTACTGATTTAACCATGATTTCTAATTACTGTTAAGCAAATTGTTGAATTGAATTGTTAGTTCAATTCCAAACACTTGATTGATTTCTAATTGGATAGTTCACGTAATCGATCATAGGAAACGTAATAAACACTTTCAAGACGGATAACGATTGCAACGAAGAATGTATCGTGACACCAGTTATGGACAAGGGACCATCCATAAAGGACGTCCAAAAAAGGGATGGAAGGGGGGAAGGTTGTAAAAATAGGGACAATGGCGGAATTGGGGGAAAGGGTTCAAGGAAAGTGGACGTCCGGATGTCAACTTGTGCTTAAACTGTCATCAGTTTTAGATGATAAATTGATTGGATTGGTTTTATTTTCTTGCTTGTCAATTTATAGGCAAATTTGCTGATTTCTTCAGCTTTCTGTAAAGGGCGCGGACAGGGGGGAGGAAGGAGGAGGGAAGGGGTCTAAAAACCTAAAAAAATACAGAACATCCATTATGAATGATCCCTAATCCTATACGAGATTTGCTTTATGTGTTTAATAAACCAGAGCAGGAGTCAGTATTAATTCGATCCTCTGATATTATCGTAGAGGCAATTTGAAATTATGCCAATAACAAGAAGCATGTTGTTTTCAAATTACCCCACTAGGTGGCGTGACGAAAGCCGCACTCTACGCACTATTGATAGTAGAGAGCGCAGTGGTAGAGAGCTAGCTAGTGTAATTAGTGTAACGGTTCGCTGGCGCCATCTTCTGACATCTCGAAGAAACCAATTTAGTTCTCATTCGAAAACTCAAATAAAACGTATATCGTTTATGTATTATTTTTTAGCAAAACAATACCTGCGGTTTAGCGGTACATTGAAAAGCAGTATTTTGCAAGTTTTGAATTTTATAACAATTTATGCAAGGGAAGCATTTTATGAACGCCCAATTTTCATACAGTATAGAGTAAAACCTGTTCAAAGAATGCCTGAATTAAATTAAAATGATGAACATGTAAACTGCACCTAAACATGTAGCCTGCAATACACGTGGTAAAAAACCAAAAAAGTACCGAATCATCATGTCCAAATGTTAAAGCAGATGTAACGTCACTCATCTGTTATCTGGTCACTTTTTAAGGTATATTGGCGGTGTAAAAATTGCAAAAAAGACCGCACACTCTGGTCACTGTACACAATAGACAGGTGGTCACTGGTCACCAAACAGAGAATTTTTTTGAAGGAAATGTACAGAAGAAAAAACAATACACTAAAAAGTGGTCAACATAAACAGGTGGTTATTTTTCCAGGTTTACTGTATTTATTCCCCTTCCGCCTAGCACTCTTATGATCGCAACAGATAGCAGACAACAAACTGCACACTATACACTTTCATCAATTTTACCGAAGGTTAAAGGTTTGTAGGCGCAAGAAGTTAATGGCCTTCCAAATCAAACATGTCTGCCTATTTGAGTGTCTACACAAAACGCTGTTTTCCGGTTTCCCCCAGGAATTCATTAATGATTTCCGGGTGCGTGGTAAACACATTTTCATTTTTCCTCTTAAAAGTGAATTATTTGGGACACAAAGCCGCTCGAAGGTTAATGCGCCGATAAATCTCGCTAGGAAATCCTTTCACAACAAATTTTACTTTTTTATTTGGTCAATATTGTTTTTGAACGGCTTTCTTATTGTGTGCTTAAAACCTGTTGCTGAGGGGAAATCGACATTGATAGAGGGCGCTATAATCGAAAGCTCGAATTACCCGTAACATTATCTGTGCATTAACGTAATTAAATTGTTGTACAAATTAATCTATTTTTTATTAGAAAACAGAGGATCAATGTTTGGCAAATGATACAACCCTTATAAAAAAAAACCAATTCTGAATATGGCATCTATTTTTGGCACGTTTTCCGAGCAAGGATTTTCAACATTTTCGATCATTTTCCGAATACAAAATTTTCACATAAAAAAAATACGGAATGTTTTTACGGAAAATTGTTTTGAAAATTGTCGTTATAAATTGTCGTTACCTGAAAATGCCAAGAAAACTTAAACGAAAATTTTTGAGGAATCCTAAATTAGCGAGACAATTTTTTATGCTTTTGTTGGTTGAAAGCTTTGCCAATTTTACCTCGAAAACAGTCAAAAATTTTGAAAATTTCTCCTCGCAAACTTGACAATCTTCAAGATTTGTCTTCTGAAATTGTTGCAAATTTTCCAAGTTTGTACTGAAAATATTTTTACAAGTTTATATGGGTTGCAAGGACCCTGATCTAACCACGTACATGCATAAGCATTCATTTTGGATTTTGACAAAAATTGATACGTTTAATATTCCTGAATTTTCCGAATTATGTTTACATTATTTAATTTATTTTTGTATACATTTTTATTGCAAATTTATGATTCCCCCGGACAAAGCCGGGTTTTCCAGCTAGTACACTATACATCACAATTATTCCACTCGTTTCAATTTGTAACAACGAAGAACAAATATTTAAACATTATGTCTGACTACCCCAGGAATAAATACTGCATTATTTTATTTTTCTTCGATTAAATTTGATCTATTTTTTCAGGCGTGGAAAAACTTTGTTTTTTTTATCAGTACAGGGCGTGAGTTGTCAGCGATCGTCGTTATTTGTTAAACTGTATTATTTTTACGATGAATTTTGGGTCAATTTGTAGCACTGACAAGCTAATAGCTTTTTTTGCCTACGTTGATAAGGTGAGACATTAATTGACACATTGTTTTATTTACATAAAACATTGAATTTTAAAATGTACGAGTATAAATAGTCCTTCAAAGAAAATTATTCAAGGATAATTCTGTTTAACCAACAAGTACATGTAGATTTCCAAGCGCAGACTCGCGATTTTTCAGCAATGACTATTTAAAAAAAAACCTTTCGGTTAATCCAACTCCGGATAATCGAACCTTCTGTAATTTGATCTATCGTTTTTGACGATGTTTCAGCATACACATTTAAATTTAATGTATAAAGCCTGTATATGTGACTTAGGCTATGATTCATCCAGGTCTAAGTTTGTATGTGTATAGCACGTTTATCGTTGTGATAGCCATCTTTGTTTCGAAAAACAGGAAGTGCGAACCCATTGTTGCCAATTTATTTACATTTAGCTCGTCGATGTAGTTTTGTGTGTTTTGCGAGCGATTTTTTCATAGCCTAGTATTCCAAATTGCGTAAAAATGACAGACATATAGCGATGATAACATTATTTTTAAACAAAAATAGGTAGGCATAACATGAAATTACCTATATGCGGTGTTATCTCAATGTAAACTCGGTTTTAATCGTAATAAAAAACAGCTCAGTTACGGTTGTTTACATTCTACGATAATATTAAACAGTATTAAACAGCAATGTAAATGAATATAAGGTCATAGGTCAGAATGGCAGCAATTGGATCTCCCAATACATTCCTCTTTCTGTCGTACATACTGTACATGTATTTAGTGTATGGTGATTCGGCTTAACCGAGTAGGTGAATTTGTCTATAGACAACAAAAATCCCAAATACATGTACCAACATGTTATCCCGGAACATTCGTTTTGCCAAATCTTCCCTATAAATTAAACGACCCCTTTGGACCTACAAAGTCGACCTTAAAAACGCCCAGAAAAATCCATTCATCCATGTAATTGACCTGACCAACTGCAGAGACCATTGCAGAAAATCGTGAATTAGAACCGTACCACCTTAAATTTCGCAGTAGACACTTTGTTCTCTAGATTTACTGTCGCGGGCAAACGTCCCCTGCCCTTAGGTCCTTAACAAATCGGGTTTAGTCCGGTTTACTGACCAAAAGCGCGTCCTTTTCTCATTGGACACTCCATCAAATGGACTTTGCAGAACCGCTTCAGTCTAAAATGCGCAGGAATGAATGACCAGTATGACTGGTTATGAATTCGTACTTTCATAAATTTTTATAAAAGGAGTGAGGTTCCAATAGGTACATGTAACTCAAAATGACATTGCAGTTCTGCAAATACAATAAGGTACGCGGTAAAAGTACGCGTCCTGTATTCGCAGAATTGCGATGTCATTTTAGGAACCCTATTGGAACACTCCATTTATACGAAATTCTGAAAGTACGAATTCATATCCAGTCCCCGTCCTATAGGGTATGGACGAATGATGACAATTTCTTCGTATTACACGAAATGTCGAATAAAGTTTCGGCTAAAACGAATGAATTGTAAAACTTGCAGCACCTTTCCGATGGTTTCATCCAAACTTTAATGAAACTCGATTTGAGTGTCTATTTCTTATTGTCGAAATCGTGTTTTGTCTGCTCTCCGATAATACGAACTACATTTTAACCCAATAATTTTGACGCCCCTTGCTTGTACCGATTAGACGTTGACGTATTCGTCTTAACGAGTTTCGACTGTATTTAAAAGATTATTTAAAATAATCCATCGTCCTCAATTCCAGGTTGACTCACGACCCCTTTCCAAGGTCCTTCGTTGGTACAACGTGCCGAGTCACTGTGATTCTGTGAAGACATTTTTGGTTGGCGACATTTTTAGTCAGGGGCCGTCCATATTTTACGTGGACACATTTTTACCTCCCCCTTCCCCTAGGTGGACATTGGCAGACAATTATGCCCCTCCCCCCTCACAGAATTTACATGTACATGCACACTGCATACTCCCCCCATTTCCATAAATGTGGATTTATGTTTTACGCATTCTGTATGCCATATTTTTTTTTCAGTACATGTGCACAAAGTTATATTTACAGGGTCCCTCCAGAAATTTCATTTTCAACTTCCCGGACTTTCCCCTGATTTTCCTCTCAATCCTCCACGTGTTATACCTACAGTGTATGCTCGTCGTCTTCTCCTAAATGGGGTTGATAGATATTCTTCGAAATTGACTTTATTTTCTAATTTTTTGTATATATTTCAGTATTTTTGAATTATTGGAGTCATCGTAAAATCTTTTTAAATCATGCGAGCGAGTAAAGGCATCATATTTTAGAAATACTTAAAAAAGTCGCTATTTCAATAACATTAAAACTGAATATAAAATCCAGTATTTATTACTACTCACATAATCCAAAAATGCTGAGATACAGTAAAACTCGTAAAAGTGACCACCTTTGAACGGAGACCCCCTCTGTTTAATTCGACCACTTTTTATTGAATCGTTTTTTTCTAGCGTACATTTCCTTCATAAAAATTTCTACGCACAGTGACCAGTGTGTGTTGTCTTTTTTTGCAGTTTTTACATTGTCAATGTACCTCAAAAAGTGACCGGATGGATAACTGATGGGTCACCTTACATCCTGCTTAAATTAACCCTATATAGTGGTTTTCAAATAATTCAGCCAATCGTTGTTATTTAGATCGAACAAATCACCGAAAACATGTTCATAAGAAGCAAAAGCATTTAAAACGAAGAAAACTTGATAATTTTTTTCTTAAAAAAAGAAACGCGATGTAATAAGGCAATAAATATACCGTCAGGGTGGCTACCAAGTCCTAAAAGTCCTAAAAAAGTCCTAAATTTAAAAAAAAGTCCTAAAAGTCCTAAAAAAGTCCTAAATATTCAGCTAAAGTCCTAAATTTTCGGAATTGACAGATTTAAGCGATTTGTCAGGGAAATTAATAGTAAGGCGACAGATCAAACTTGGAGAGCATGCGCTACTTCCTCCATTCTTTTAAGTCCTTTAAAGCTACACGGGTTGCCCTAGATCGATTCTTGCACATTTGCGACATTCCATTACATGCCCTTTCTGGGTCATGAACAAGGATCCCATGATCAAAGGGCGGCCAGAAATAGGGCACAAAGAGGCGCTAAAAATAGAATAACAGTATAGAGAACTAATTCAGTATGCCGACTCTGTGTCGGCACTTTGATGTTTTCAAGGCAATCAGGGTTGCTGCGCCACCTTGCGTTGGGTAAGCAAAACTCAACCCCATCGCATGTAAAGGGATGAGATGCTACCTAAAAGATATTTAAAAAAACGAAGATCTATCCAATAAAAATTAGTTTTTCGGTTAAATTAAATATTATACCATTTTCACACTACCTGTTAACGTTTTTAACATACTTTGTTAATTTTTTTATTAATATTTTAAATTATCAAAAATCATAATGTATTGCACATATGTAGGCTAATGTTAATAAGAGGCAACTAAAAGGATTGTCGGAAGTCAAAATCAATTTTATTACATTCAATAATAGGGCCTACATATATTTCGAGGAAACTAATTATAGGTCCACAGTATGATCATGGAGTGCAATTCAAATATGCAAAACTTTAAGTTTTTTTCTATCCTTACACAGACAATCGAACTTATCGAGATTATTTGTCGAGTATGTGCAACTTGAAATTTCGAAAATATCGCATTGTTTGTTATTGTATGCGTGGAACAGTTTATCCACTCAATCTAGATATGAGAATATCTACGATTGAGCATAGTTTCTTTTCGAATATAAAATTTTTAATTATGGAGGATGAGGCATTAATTATGATCGAGTAATTTATTTTCACGGGAAGGTTTATTTGGAAAATAAATTAAGTGAAGAGCTTTGCAACTGACCATAAGTTCTTAGTTTTACCATGAATTTTAATTATTCTTACTTTGCGAATGAAGATTAGTGTTTTATAGTTGAAGCTCGTTGCTCAAGTTTTGTTCTGATGAGATTTCAGTTCCCGTTTGTGTTCTGCTAACAGCCCTTCCCCGTATTCTGTTTATGACAGAGGCTTCTTATAGGAAACAGTTTGCAACCTTTTTGCCCAACTTTGAAATAAATTCATGTTGAGTGTGGAGAGGTTTTGGACGTATTGGAGGAATTATAATACGTAATTGGTGTTAGTGAACGGTTTTGATGGTTGTGGAGTAGAACAGTCGTTTGCTTATTGTGGAAGTGTTAACAAAGATGCGATTCATTGGTTTTACATTAATTCGCTTAATGCACTTAGGAGTGTGTGAGTGTGAACATTGATCTGCAGAATAGAAGTTTAGACAGAATTACATTCTTATAAAATGATAAGTGGGCGTGATAGCTACAATGGCATAAAAAATCAACTAACTGAAAATATTATGCTACTGAGTGTCAGGGTTGGAGGATTTGCTTTTCAAAATTGTTTTGAAAAAGATGTGCATGCCCACAATTAATTGGATCACTTTTGAATGATATTCTGTGCAAATTCCAAATGGCTACCATGGATTTTACTTTTTATGAATTTTAATAAAAAAAATTAAATTCTACATTACTTGTCCATATGTCATGTAAAAATAACCAAAAACAGCTGGAAGTCGATATTGGCTTTAATTTTCATTTCAAATTTATATATTTTAGATAATTACTCCGAATCTTGGACAAATAATGAAATAAGTATGATTGGAAAAAAACTGCTTATGCTTGTCATGTTTCGATCACTCAGGGCAAGTTTGAAGAAATGTTTTCTATGTTTGTGTCTAATCCGTTATTGTTCATACAGTTAATGCTCTGAAGGATATTTATTAAAAATAAATGCTTGATTCTTTATTTGGAAATCAGTGATCTATTGATGATTTCTTAGATTGACTGCTTGAGCAATATGTATCAGTATGATACATTTAACTGTTTAGATATTATTCGTAAATAAACATTTTCTCAGACTCGTCCTGTACAAGTTGTTGGTACGATTTTCAAGAAAAGTTAGCAGGTGAAAAATTGAAAAGTGTTATCAGATTCCAGCCTTTGGTAACTTTTGTGTGGTTGTGCCCAGTTAGCAAGTTTTGTTATACAAGTCTTCTGAAGCTGTTTAATCTACTTGTGTACCACTCATTATTACAGGTTTCAAGTGTTTGTATAGCCTATTTTAATCTGGCATTACATAAAGTTCTTTGTAGGTTTTAGCATGGCATGAATAGATTGGATCGTCACTGATCATGGAAGCTTTTGTTCATTCATTTTTGTTTACATGTTTTGTGCGTTATTCTTTCAATAAATCTTTCTTACATTTTATGTCGCTTATTAACTAAAGGATTTGGATACCTTCATCCTAAACTTGTCAATACGTTTGTTCATATTTGAAGTTCAGTGAACTTGTCTAAATTCTGGCAGACATGTGAGGAGAACATTTTTAATTAAATATACTTATTGAGTTAATCAACTGAGCATTAGTCAGACAATTTATTATAAAATTATTAAAATGATATTCATATTTATTTTTTTGCAATATTTACAATATCCCCTCTCACAATGAACTGACATCACTAAGATGATATATAAAAAGTCTCAGAAATAAATCCCATATAGTCTAGAAAATATCATCTGTTTTCAAAGTATACAAATTTTTCCATAATGTATACATGTATTAATTTTTTCAATGTAGAGTAGTTTAATATTTCTCGAAAAAAAATACCGTGGCTATATGGTCCTGTGCAGTCGTTTGGTATGCTGTTGCCTGTGTCATTAATTTCACGAAATGACACCATGTTTGAAGCTCTCATTCCTTATGTGCATTATTTATATTATTAGCTATAAATAATGATCTAATCTAGATCAGCGCTTTATGCTGCTAACGTCGTCAAGATCTTAGCCAAAGTCGTTGTTTTTCAAGTGGCGGGGATAGCTATTTTCACGGCTAATTACTTACTCTACGCCACGCGGCGCCGCTAACGTGGTAAAAACACGCCGAAAGCCCGGAGTCGGCATACTGAATTAGTTCTCTATACTGTGTCTATACTGTGGCCACAGTATACGAATATAATATATTCGTATACTGTGCTGTGGCGTAGACTGCTGCTTAAATACCCTTTTTTGAGACCCTTCTGGATGGTGATTGGAGCTGGTCGATAATCCCCAACTTTTGCCGATGACGGGTCTAGATGACGTCGGTGAAGTCCCATGCTGCTAGTCCTCTCTGGTGAGTGTACTCCGTTTTGTTACAGTATGCGCAAGTTTTGGGACGTAATATAAGTCAAGAGAAGTGGCGGGAGGTTCAAAAACGTATTCTTATGTTACAATTTTTCATGAGCAAGAATGATTTTCATAATGGGTTTTTAATTAGTACATATTAGGCCATATGTCACGCAACTATGTCATAGAACTATGAAGGATCGCTACATGGAAAAGTCAAAAAGGGGCAAGGAGCCTAAAAACAGCAAATCCGATGTTGCATTTTAGGCTTCTCACAATCAATTCCTAGTTCTTTGAATTTCGGCCATCCATGGTCATAACTGGTATCATTTTGTTAAGAAGAACTTGGGCTACGTTGCGGTATAATTATTTTTTGAATGCATTCAATAGTACTCTGTTCCAATAGAACGTACTATAGTCTGAAGACATTCAAAAAATAACTGCACGGTATTGTACCCTTGCTTCTTCTTAATAAAATGATACCAGTTATGGCCATACGATGTTGCGTTTTGGGCTCCTCACAATCCGTTCATGTTCTTTGAATTTCGGCCATCCATGGCCATAACTGGTATCATTTTATTAAAAAGAAGCAAGCCTACAATACATGCATGCAATTATTTTTTGAATGTCTTCAGACTATAGTACTATTGGAACAGAACTATAGGATGCATTCAAAAAATAATTATATAGTAATGTAACCCAAATTCTTCTTAACAAAATGATACCAGTTATG
>JAQGBX010004161.1:0-15858 GCA_034698745.1 Megaphyllum sjaelandicum | reverse complement strand
TGTACTATTTAAATTTCAAATTATTTGTAGAAACACCCATTTTCCGAATAATACACCCGGGTGTTATATTCGGCACCATACGGTATATTTATGCATACACTATAACAATTTTAATGTTTGAAAATATTGTTTTCAAATTGAACTATGAATTAAATTGATGGGATGGAGTTGATGTTCTGTACATGTCTACCTGCAAAATTGACGTCATTTGTGTTAAGTTTCACATCATGCAATATGGCACGGTTCTGAAAGTATCATTTATGGAAATCATGTATGACCCCACCAAAACTAAACTTTTAAACATTCGTTGCTTGCTGTGCCAAACAATCAAGTAGGAATTGTATATTTACGCAAGCTCACTGCCAAAGTTGTACAAGTTCACGAGCATGTTGAAAGGTATTTTCATTGCGCCGCAGCGCCACCAGGTGGTGGCATCTGTGTTAATGGCGCCGCCGCCCCCTTTTCCACGTGCAAAACGCCACTCTGTATTTATTTGCAGGGTTATTTAAATTAAAATTAAATAAACTGGTTCACCCGTGCCAGTCTCACATACATATGCTAAGTTTTTGATCGTAAACACCCCGTGCTATTCATCGAAACTCCTCAAAGATTTGTAAAGAACATGCTTTTCAACATTCAACATGGCGCAGCTGCCACGTTGATAACACAAAAAAGACCGCCTTTATACGGACCCTAATGTACAGTACTGGACATATTGTAGGACCAGACGCTCCATTTTTTTTCCTTTTTTTTTGTAAAAATAATTCAATAGTCAAGGATTTAGAAAATGATTGATTTTCCCCTCTGCGCACACGTGTCAACCAAAAGATTATAGCTGCTGAATGACGGGTTTTAATGAAAAAGACCGCGGACAATGGTCAATTTTTGAAGAAAAAAAAACGTCACCGACCCCACCGAAAGGCGTGTGCCAATTATAGGAGCTTTTTGTAATCATTAAAATGGTCACAAAGGGAGCCATTCAAAGGACAAATTAGGAAGGGCCGTGGATTAAATTACGATTATTGTTAAGTATTTTTGGGTTCTTTATTATTTTGGCTTATTTCTCATCCAATTCAATGCCTAAGGATTGTTGAAATACTAGAAATAAAAATAATTATAAAGATATACTAGCTGGATATATTTTAGTAGAAAATCTTTTATTTTATGATTTCATAATTTTTATCCAACTTTATTTTCTTACAGGAAACAACATTATCGTTGTGTAATTTTCATGTAGGATTTAGACTAAATAACAGTTAAACAAATTACAGCCATATTTAAGAAAATTTAATTACAAGTAATGTACACAATACAAAGTTGATGACTATAGAATTGAGAAACCGATTTTCCAAATTGAGAAGTTAACACTGCATGTATACTTTTAAAAAATGCATTGTATGAAAAGAGGACAAATTGCATTGAAATAAAATTAGTTCTTCTTTTGTGTTTTAATTAAGCTGCATGCAGACGTCAGAACTTATGTATCGAACTTAAAAATAAATCTGATGACAATTTACAAGTACCTGCAAGGAATATCATGATTTTGTATATTTCAACAACTGCTGTAAGAGTTTCAGAAATATACGACATTTTAGTTATCGCATATTTCTAAATTAATGTAATTACACTTTGAGAGAAATTATATTGAAATAAGGTTTGTTTTTGATTATATGGGAATTGGAGCTATACGTAGGCATCATAATTGTATCTAGAAACTTAAAATTTTAATCTGATGTCAATTAACTGCATGTTATTATTATACCTGGAAATATCATGACTTCGCTATAGCTTAATTCTACAACTCCCGTGTACAATTTTCAGTCATTTTCAGAAATTCTCATATTTCAAAATTGGTGCAATCTCACAATGAAAAATGCCTTAAAATATATACCTGAGGGAGCCATTCAATGTCCCAAAAGCTGCAATACGATCCCATATCGGATTTCTGCAATGATCTGAAATGTTCTGTCTATGGTTAATTCTAGAAATTAATGGCTGGAAACACGAAACTATGATAAGTATAGCTCAGGCTCAATGGCCTGCATGCCGAAAAGGACATTTTCCCTGGCGGAAATAAATGCCGTGAAACGGAAGTTAGTGCGCTGCGGACATTTTGACAAATTATGACACAATGTGGTGGCGGTGTTACGCCAAACGAGACGACTATTAAGCGCGCATCAAGGGGTCATCATCACTTTTCATCATTTTTTTATCATTAAAAATGTGTATACGAATTATTGCACTTAAGTTAAATTGGTTTCAATGGCCTCATCTTGTCACCGAAATTATTATTACTCGCGTTTTCACTCGTTTGATATTCTGTCCGGATCGCTCCTTATCAAATATGAATTATTGCTTCTCACGTTACCTCGTTACGCAACACGTGACATGTTAGCTTCTATCGTTATTTTAAACTTTGCTTTTAAGCCTTCCATTTTTTGTTGTTGCTGATATGTTATAATGAGATTATTTAAGATGAATCTTCAGTGGAGATGCCGACTTGCAAGCTCTTAATTGTTGTCATATACAGTAGTCGAAACACGAACGTGAAATTGTGTTCGTTTAAACCGTATAGTTCGTTTTAACAGAAGTTAGACAAAACATGAGAACTAAAATTTCATCGATGTTTGGATGAAATTCTGCCCCGAGTGAATGGGAAAGTTGCTGTAACTCGAAAATTTCATACGTTTTAACCGAAAATTTGTAATATTCGAATTAACATTAATTATTCGTCGATGCCCTGAAGGACGGAGACTGAAAATGAGCTTCTACTATCAGAAATTCGTGTAAAGCTAGTTCTTCTCGAGGTCCTTATTTGTATACATTGACGCAATAAATATGTATAATTGTTATACAAATTATTCATTTTTTATCCAGTACTAAAATACAAAGGTTCCACAATAGCGCTATGCAAAATGTGTTACAGTAGAACCTCCGTAAGTTGACCACCCAAGGACGGAAAAAAAATGGTCAACATATAGGGAGGTGTGGTCAGCATATATATGGAGAACGTATGCTTTTATTGGAGAATAGCAGACAAAATCATACATAGGCTAATCAAAATCAGTGAAATCAAAATGTGTTAAGATTTTCACATGGTTTAGTTATTGTTCGTGAAAAAAAGTGTCAATCTTGGTCTGTTTCTTATTTTTATTAAAAATATAAGTGGCAAAAGCATTCTCAATGCTGGCTACACCACTCAGCATGCCTGGGCATTTATCTACAGCAAATGATTTTAGCTGCATTATTAAGTGGTTGATGTCCGCTTCTGTTGGGGTCTCTAAAAGAAGGGAGTTTTCATCCTTTTCTGTTCTTGATCTGCATTTTCCATTCCGGATCTCTCCATGTTCTCACATTTATGTTTTTGGATGTTACTAACTGTAGTCTTGCTAACCCAAAAATGTTCCCTGCCTTTCTCTGACTGCTGCTTTCCAGAAAATGTAAAATATCAGCCTTTTGCTTTAAGCCATCATGTCACAATAAACTGAAATTTTTTAGTAATTGTAGGATGTACCAACAATTCAAACCAAAACTTTGGTTTAAGAACAGTTTCTGCACACAAAAAAGTACTTACATGTATAACTGTAGGACAAATACTAGCAATACACAGCAAGCGGTTAATCATACCTAGCAAAAGGGTCAACTGGTCAGGTTATAGAGAGTAAATTAATATTGAGTGTCACAGCCAAAGTGGTTAACATACAACTTACAGAGGTGGTCAACATATGGATGTCCATCTCCTATAAATTAATGTGGTGACCAACCAGGCATGGAAATTTGTTCAACATAAGGAGGTGGTCAACTTAGGAGGTTCTACTGCATATCGTTTTATGTAAATGTATACCGTTATCGATTTTGTATAGCCAGGAAAATTACATTATGTAAATTTCGAATGTATAGTTTTTGTAACTTAATACGATTTTGCTAAAATTGAAGCACGCCGATATATTATCTTATTGAAATTTCCTGTTTTAATATAATATACATTTTATTCGAGAATCTCATAAATTTAGGAAAACAATGCAGCTTGTTATAACCTCAAACCAAAAGTATTCCATAAAATGATAAAATTATCGCTCAAATTGATCGTGTAGATTGGATTATTTTTTTTTCCAATAAAATAATGCATTTCCGCAAATCTATTTCGTAAAAGCAGGAATTACTCTCAGCATTATCATAAAGTTCAACAAAACAAAACAAAAATTGAGTTCTGCCTTTAGGATATACGTGTACATGCATTGAACTATGGAGGTAATGGAAATGTGTTGTCTTATTAGTTTTAATTATTCTTTGAATTTGGTTTATGTCGAGCATTATAACTAAGATATTTAGCGAAAAATATTCTGAAAATTTAGATTTGCTTTTGACAAAAACTCATAATTTTAAAAGTAAATTAGCGAATTGTGTGGCATTTAAAAAAAAATATGGAGCGCCCCTGAAAGTCAAATGCAATTAAAGTTCAATGGCACGATTCCGTTGTTAGTTGTTACTCTCTTTTAATTACGAGTTTTACAAATTTTTTTTCGTAAATTCATTTTTTACCTTGTTTGGTTTTGTGGATTAAGCTTGACCGTGTCTTTATTTGCGAACACTAAAACGCTACATAGGAATTGAATTAAAAAATGGCACACAGCACACACGCGAGGATATATTTTTACACGAAGAAAATGAAATGCAAAAAAAAAAATTGAATAGTAAAAGCGAAATTACAAAACCGAAGAAAAGTGAATTAAAACGGCGACAAAAACATGGCAACATAATGGCTGTAATACTAGAGTAGGCTATATATGCATGTACAATCATGCAGTAAAATGATATTCGTGCAAACTAGCGCAATTCTTACTTCCAATTAATTTTTTGTCATCGGTCTACAAATTTAATGTTTCTTTTATCATTTTTGCTGTTTTGATAACTGCACGATCTCCATTTTGATAGAAAACTTTCTTTCATTCTAAGTAATTCAACTACACTTTGTTTGTTTAAGATCAGCTAAACGCTGTAGCTGCATCCACCACAGATTGGCCCTCCACCTGGCGGCTTTAATCGTAATCAAAAAATGTGCAACTTCTTGCACAATTCCACCCGCTGCACGGGAAATGCACGTGAAGTGGATAAACGTCGTGTGACACATTTCGTATTCACGTGGATGCATACAGCAGCGCCACCTGCGGGCAGTGTCGGATGTGGATGGTTACAAAAGAGATGTAGATGTAGATTTACATACATCGTTACATAATCATCATAAAATTGAATACGTTTGCTACCAATGACCAAACATTGATGCATTGACCTGAATATAGGAAGATAATACCTAAACTACTTGAGATAATTGAGTGTATAAACGAGTCTCTGAAAAATGATTGTTGGTTTTCAACAAAATAAATGGCTTGCCGTTACCTGATTATTTCAGAAACTACTTGAAATTTAATAATAAGACGAACTTTTATGAATTTTATGAACATAAAAGTTGAAATTTTTATGGCTGTGCCCAAATTTATTAAATTGATACTATATGAAAAAATAAGTATGGAAAATCAGCTTAAAATTTACTGTAATATTACAATGTTGTTAGTTGGTATTGCATATTGCCTTGAACATGTACGTATGTTCAAGACTATGGAAAATGCAAGTTTGCAATTAAATTACATGTAAGGTGATGTACATGTATATTAAATTTACAATTAACATTTTATAACTGACTTGACGTTACTTATTTCAGAAACTACTTGAGATTGCATAATAGCATAAACTTTGGTATCTGCGCCCAAGTTTATTAATTATAATATAATACGTATGTTCAAGATAATATGGAACGTGCAAGTTTAGACTTCACGTTTGATAATGTAAATACATGTATGTTTCATTGTCAAAAAGAAAAGTATCACATGTCTATGGAAAACAATAAAGAAAAACTCATTTTTAAAATCTTGTTAGGCTTAAGCGTGAACAATTTTAATTGTTAATCACATATTAACGTTGATGTACGTGCTTCTGACAAAAAATGATGTTGCATTGGCATTGTTTGCGAAAAATGTCTTTGCAAAATGAGCTTCTTGAAATTGGAGATAACAATGGCGCTTCCTTTATGGTAATTAAACATGCTTAATGAAACATCAATTATTATATGATACTTCATTTTTTCGGTGCAATGTCTTTATATTACTCATAATGAGATACGATTCTGTGGGGATTCAGAGAATACGGCATTGTTCATTAGCAAATGAACGTTTTCATTAATGTGCAGTATTGATCTTCGTTGATGTTACATCAGCCTATGATAATGAAGCTCCAGAACGAGTTAGAAAAAATAAATTCCTCACAAATTAGCGCAGAGGGAAATAGTATCAAAAAACGTTTATGAATTTAATTTGCGTTTGTTACAAATTGCTGCATCCGAAGGCACAGAAAATTAGTTTTTACAATGAATATGCCATTTGGGAAATATCTTTTTACCATCGTATTTTATAGGGCAAAGAGTAGGGGACCATCATTGTTTCTTGAAAGATTATTTAGAGTAAATAGGCCTACATAGGCATTAAAGAAGTCAAATTTAAATGTAAGTTTTGTTAAAACTCAATCTAAAATCTTAAAACTTTTAGTGTTTTTGTGCGGTTTAGAACATTTTAGAAGACACGAAAACTTGTAATTTATAGTTAGTAGCCTAAGAAACGCGTGATTGCTGATGCTGTACCGTATATAGGCCTACACTAGAGGAAACATACTGTATTAGTCTGTATATATGAACTCTTGTAGCTAATTGTTCCCACTTGTTTCTGTAAACATAAACACATGTTCTTACACAAGTTTGTTTCCATAAACATAAATTTATGTTAAAAATGTAAGTTTGTTTCTGGAACAAAGTGGCAACAATTAAGAACAATAACTTTTTCCGTGTTTCCAATGTTACCTAATGTATAGCTTTAGATTTGAATTTGGACAACTTCTCAATGTAAGGTTTCACACTTCCAAATTGGCGCCGAGAGTATGTAAACTTTGTTACTACTTTCAAATAACATTTGAAATATAATTGAGTTTCAGCCTCTGGTGTAGGGCGTCCTTGGAATCTGGCTACCTTATTATATCGTAAACTGAAATGTATTTTAAGGCCAAGGTTTATGTTAAGATGGTATTGAACTTCAATGTCAGGGAAGGTCGCAGTACGTCGGTACTTTAAATTATGGTGTACTTAAACATGTATGAACCTATAAATGGATTGCTTATGTCAATGAAGATGTTCGAAGAAAATAGATAGCGCTTTATGAAACAGGATTGATGTGCCAAATAACTTTTTCAATAAACTTTGATTACTCTACAGTTTCATGAACAGTACATGTGCATGTCAAACAGATTTAAGTTCACAATTTCGCGACAGGTTAATCACATTGTAAGTAATTTCGGTATTATTTAGTACCATATGATTTATCGTATGACGATATATAGTGTAAATACGAAGACATGTCATGTTTATTCCTTAGCAATGAATTGATCATTCCATACATTGATTAAAAAAATGTTAGAAAGATTTCATAAAAATTGTCCAATCTCAATGAAAGTGGTTGCTTCGGTTGCGTGCAGTCTGTAAATATGCTAATGAAGTGGGTTATCTCCAGAATAAATGGCCGTAAATGTACATGAACTTGTACATGTATATTCCTTTGTTGCATATTTTAGAAATTTTGAACATACAGTACACTTTTTTTTAAGATGTCGTCTCTTCCCTAAAATATGCCTTAATTTGGATTATCCGTGCAACTTCATCCCGTTTATGGTTTTCTGCTTTTTTCACTTTTATTATTTTATTACAGTAAAAAGCAGCATACGATTATGATGATGATAAGTTTTTTATTTGCTATGGGCGAATCCCCGCATTTTTTTTAAAGGTCTCAACCCATGTACCGGCAGGTAAACTCGCTTTCACCTAATAGTGGACCAATTATAAAATTACATTTGCTTCCATGTAAAATGCAATGTTTCGGCAGACTCAAAGAATATCACACCGGAGAAAATATTCAGGATCTGTGAGTCTTAGACCGACTTTTACGATCCCCTAAGTTTATTTACCTCAAAAGTTAATTATGAATTGTAGCTGATATAAGGAGTCCGCCAATGAAACAGCTTCCAAGTCAATATTATTTAATTCGTTATTTATGTATAACGAAGTTTTAGTGTACTCCCCCTTTTTGTGGCCCAGATCTCCACCCTGCGGTTGAAAAACTAGCATTTTCAAGGACGTTGAGGTCATTGAAAATAATCGAAAAAATGGCTCCCATCTGCAATTTTTGGCCACAGTAGGCGTTAATAATCGCTTAGGGCCTAAGTCGTTTGGTTTGATACAGTGTTGCATATTTAATAAGTTATTGTCATTAGACTTCATGTATACAACTTGTTGGTCTTTAGCAGCTTGCATGTATTTTGAATATTTA
Source organism: Megaphyllum sjaelandicum (assembly GCA_034698745.1). Classification (NCBI taxonomy): domain Eukaryota; kingdom Metazoa; phylum Arthropoda; class Diplopoda; order Julida; family Julidae; genus Megaphyllum; species Megaphyllum sjaelandicum. Next base: position 7,435 of record JAQGBX010004161.1, on the reverse strand, counting down.
AAAGCACTTGTTTTATTCTGTTTAGTTTTTTTTAAATGTTTTAGTTTTTTAGAGTTTTAGAAGTTTACCAACTTCTCGGACAGTTTTAGATAGTTCCTGATTTCTCAAACAGTTTTAGAAATTTGAAGTTTAATCAGTTTCAGAAAGTTTAGAACTTCTTAAACAGTTTCAGAAAATCTCAGAACACCCGCAGGTCATATGACACAGGTGTCTAAAACAGCTTCATTATGTTTAAAATTTCTCAAACAATTTCATATTTAAAATTTATTAACTAATTTCATGTTTAACATTTCTGAAACTATTTCAAAATGTGTTACGTTTCCCAAACAGTTTATAGTTTTCAGAAATCTCCAGATTTTTCAAGCAGGTTTATGAAATTGAAAATAAATTCAAGTGGCTTCAGAAGATTTCTAAAACAATTTCAGAAAGTTCAAGATTCCTTAAACAATTCAACATGTAACTTTTCCCAAACAGTTTTAAAATCGTCACATTTCTGAGTTCTTATCCAACTTTAATCACCTTCCCAAATATTTCAGATATTTTGAAAGCTTTTTATTAGCTGTAACTCATCTGTGTTCTCAAACTTCGAGTCGTTTTGAAAACATCTTTCACGAATTTGATACAACCATAGTCAAACGATGCACCATCTCTGTAGTAAGATTTAGTGCACTTTTAACAAATTGGCCGGCCTTTAAATCTTTCCCATAAATTTCTGCCCGAGCAGCAGATTTGTGAACTTCAGGGTGAAAGTCTATTTAGCATGTTCGCCGTGGAATTCACTATGGCAAAGTGAATGGCCTTTGTGAATGACCCCTGGTGGTCCTCCACCCTATTTCTATTTTCATTTTTTGGTTGCACGTAATTGGATGATTATAGCGTTCATCAAATCCTTTCAGTTTTCAGTTTGCAAATTAGGTCTGCCTTTAATGAACCCTGGATTTTCTACCCTGTGGCTGATTACCAGTTTCCATCTCCAAATTTCAGGTTTTTGAGAGATGCCATATAACCCCCTCATGCTTATTTTACACTTTTTATCCTACTTCCCTGTCCCCTGAATTATTAATAATGTACATTGTACAAGTATTTTGGAGCGACCACCAACAAGCACTTGTATAAAAAAACGCGATTTTCCAGGTGGGGAATTCAGATGAGAAAGCAATAAAAACCCTTTGATTTTTTTTTTTAAATTTGTTATATTTTTTATAAGATACGGTATATATTAAAGTTCCCCTCCTTATTAAGCTGCAAGCTTCTGTTCAAATACTTTAATCCTATCTTTAATACGGCTGTCAGCGAATATTGCTCGGTAATTTACTGTATTTTATAATTATAAATCAAAATTGAAGCATCCTGCATTAAAGCTCGGAGTTAAAAGTAGTTAAGCACTTCCCAATCTTCCCCTCATTCGTGATCAAAGGCCTCTGGGCTCTGTTATTAAGGTCAAAGGTCGGATGTTATGCCTCATAATTCAGCGAGATCCTTTACCCAATTTATATAACACGTTTAAATGTCAATTTAATGAGATGTAAGTTGTGGTCAATTATTAGACTAATGAATGATCGTATTGTTGAGGTGAATTTGGGTATAATAAGTAATGTTCCGTTATTACGGTATAGAGTATAAGGACGCATTTTACGATGCTATAAAATCACTTTGTCATAGTTTTATACCTTATAATCATACCATCATAGCACAAATCTAAGCCTTAATTGAATTCATTTGTCCAAAACGGATATGGGTCGTGCGTTTCCTTTGAACTGTAGTTTTTGCTTTGTCAATGAAGCATTAAAATATCATCAATGATGGAATTTGTGGGCGACCCTATTCGCCGAAAGAAGCAAATGAAATTACATATGTGGGAAATTCATGTATGCTTATTAAACACCGTTGAATTTAATGGTGCCCAAAACATATGGCACCAAGGATCATTTCAAGAGATTTTAGGTCCTATCTCTTAAACGGTAATAGCTACAAAGAAAATGTTACTTAGAAAGTTGGAGGGCGTCGAAAAATTAGTTTAATGGCACCTTATTACAACATTTAATTATGGATTGCCCCACAACAAATGGTTTATGGGCTTTTTGTATCTTTGCACTTATGCATAGCAGCTCGATTCCTATTAAAAACAAACCAGGTCCTAGAGCATCCCTGCAATGTAGCAGTGTTAAGCATGGGCGCAATCATACAAGAAGCCCAGAGGTCACTTGTTTTGTGGTGATCGGTAATTAAATGTTGCAAACGGAGCCATTAAACTAAAATTTCGACTTTCTACAACTTTCTAATTGACGTTTTATTTGTAGTTATTATCGTTTAAGAGATAGGACCTAAAGGCTCTTGAAATGGGCTTTGGATCCATATATTTTGGGCACCATTAAATTCAGCGCCCCATGGTTTCTATATGTCCTCATTGTGTGATTTTTCATTTTTTTTTGCACCCATACTGGAGATTTGGGGGTGCAGCAGACTTTTAGCTACGCTGTATATATTACTTTTCCAAAAATTAGTCGATTTTCTCAAAAACTGTTTGGAGACCGCTGGTCTGCCATTTTTTACAAAAATAAAAATGTAAAGAAATCTAATTTATGAATTATTCAATAAAGATAACCTTTGTTTTTATTTCCTTGGAATTTTTCTCGTAATTGAATTTTAAAAATTAAATCGACTGTTAAAAATAACGTATACTTTATAAACTTTATCAATATCGTTAAAAACTACATGTAACTTAATGTAAATTGTTTTTTTCCCAAGCATTTATTTAAATTTATTATTTTCCAAAACTTAATTAAATCTCGAAATAATTCAAATGATCGCGCCTTGATTTATAGTTTGATGGATGAATTTACCTCCATATTTTGCTTAAATTTCACGTAAAACAAAATTCATAAAATATCGTAAGCATTCATATTAAACATTTGTTTTATAAATTCCAGCATTATTTGATGAAAGCAAAGTTTAATCACATTAATGGCAAAATGTGAAACTTCGTCGAGCATCCTTCTAAGTATCCTAATAGAATAAGGAAGTTTTCTTTGTCATGATTCAAGTTTTTATTTTCCTGCACTTTTTATTGAATATCCGAAGTCATTGGCCAAGTAACCCAAATGTGAAAATTGAAAACGTCACTTTCCTAAGGGCAATTGTTTCACACTTTACACTTCAGCATCTTCTCAATCTTCTTAATAAAAGTGCCTTCTCAATGAATACATTCTCTACCCAGAGAACGTTTAACTTCAATATATATAGGACAACCTGTGCATTTTGATCATTTTGATAATCACGAAATAGGTAAAAAACGGTAATCAAATTTTGAAGACTTTTCCTGATTGCCTCATTTTTAAACCTATAGATTGCCCCACTTTTCCTTTTTCTTCACTTTGATGAGTTAATTGAATGGAGTTCATGAATTTACTTTCCTTACTTGAAACCTGAAGCATTTCATCAACCCTAACCATGATAATAATCCTAACAGGTTGCAAATGACGTTTGATATAAATCTGTTTTACACACGTGTATTTCAATCCAAGATGGCCACAAAACAAACATTGGCAATGATAAAAAGTTTCATTTCAACAAATGAATAAACGCTGATGTTTCACATTTAACGTACTTACTTTACTTTTTATATTGTACAGTATGTACCAAAAGTTTGAATGTTGTTACACTGTAATGGGAATTTGATTTTTAAATAAAATTATACACTGCAGTACATACTACATGTTGTCCGTCAAGGTAACCCCCAGATCAGGAAAACCTGGAAAAGTCAGGAAACTTGAAAATGACTGGAAAAGACAGGGAAAAAATTTTTATTTTGAAAAAGTCAGGGAAATTCAATTCATATTGTCACGATCCAAAAATGCTTCCGCGTGGTTATCTGAGGGTCCATTTGCAAACTTGTTAAATGTTCCCAGTACAAATTTGTGCAAAATGTTCAATTTCAGAGGACAAATTTGCAAAGTTTTTCACCTATTTTCAACCTTTTCCTAGAACAAATTTACTGAGTTTTTCACCTATTTCAAGGACAAGTTTTCAAATTTTTCGATCTTTTCCGAAGACAAAATTACATTTTCAAGTGCAAATTTTCAACAGTTTCCAATTACAAATTTGCTAAATATTCAACAGATTCCGAGGACAAATTTGCAAATTTCTTAATCTTATCAGAGTACAAATTTTCGAAACGTTCTACATTTTCCGAATACAAAATTGTCAATTTTCCATGCTTACATTTTTCTATGATGTTTGAAAAAAATTTCAAAGTTGTCTTTAGTAAATTTTGCAAAACATTGAATATTGTCCTGCGGCGACTTTACAAAATCGTGGATAACATTGTCATTGGTCTGGGATTTTTTTTTAAATATGGAAAAGTCAGGGAAGTTGAAAAGGAAATTTCTGGGGAACCCTGTCCATGCTATAATCAGACGTAAACTTACTTGTTTTGCTTGAATTTTTAATTTTCGCCAAGCTATATGTAGGCTTGGAGTTTGATAGATTTAAAGGTGTCGCTTATTGGTATTCAACAGGTGAGACTGACCGAAATAATTCATAATCCATTAAAATGAGCCTAGTTTTTAAGGATTGGCTTAAGTGGGTCTATTTAAGACCCATTAAAATGGAATGGGAGCAGGATGGATTATGGGGGAGGATCATCCCCCACTCAGTCTCCGAGTTCTATTTCATGCTACATCCCATTTATAACGGTTGTAAAAACTGGAAAATCCATTCGTGCTCAGCATGCTAAAACGTGCCATTGGCCAAGAAATGTTACCACACGCTACATTTCTGATTCACGACAGTGAAAATGTAAATTTCCGAACAGGCGTGGTGATGTCAAACGTGTTTATGCAAATTTGCTGACAAGAAAACGATGTCCTTACACGAAAGCTAGCTTTTTGAATAATTTTCACTTGGTTTTTTTTATTATTATTTGAAATGAATATGTTTCTGCGTTTATTGTCCGGTTTTCCGTGAATTGTCAATGCTGGTTTCTGAGGCAATTGTCTCCTATAGTTCTTTAACAGTCTTGCCTTTCCTTCCTTTTAAGTTTCTTTAGTAAAGGTAACGCCATTGACGTGAAAATGCATAACTTGAAACATGTTTCTAACACGAATGTGAGCATGGTGTGTTATATTTGATTTCGGAGAATACGTAAAATTTCATCAGATTTGAGAGCAACTAATTAGAGAAACCCTTTAAAAACAAGTTAAACAACAGTGACTTTCTCTTTAAGATGACGCCGATGATGCTGCCATCTACATGAGTTTGAAATAAGCTGCGTGCATTCATAGGCTCTAGCAATCATGTGAATTTTTGTTTTTAATATTTGCGTTGCATAATTTCCGTGGTAACAATGTTAATGGAAAAGAAAACCATGATCAAAGTACGTATACCGTGATAAAAGTCATGATATAAAAATGGTATTTTTGGCTGTGTGTTTAAACAACCAAAAAGTACCGAAAACTCTTATCACTTCTGCTGAAATAGATGCATCCTGGGAAAGCTGCGCCGAATTTCCTAATGTAAATTGCATGTTTGACATTGCCAAATGTTTCATTTTGGAGGTTGTTAAGCCTAACTTCCGGCTGTTTTATTCGAGCAAGGTGCTATTTTGTTTGTTTTTGTTGATTGTATATCAAATGGCAGCACTTCTTCAGGTGCAACACCTGTGGAAAGAATTCGATGTAACATCTGATAATTCGTTTCAATTTTTTCACATTTTTCTAAAAATCATTTCCTTATTGTTTTAAAAAAAACCATCAAATTAAGAAATGCACATATATTGTAGAGGACAAGAGAAATGCAGGAAAATATACTTATACGTTCAGTTGTATTTTTTTTACCTTGCATCAATTACTAATATCAAAAGTAATTTTAAAAATTATTACACGTACAGTATGTCATGCCACATATTGTTAAGCATTGCCTTAAGGGTATGTTAAGGGGGAGAAATATGCGGAATTTGGCACTTTTTCGTAAATTATTTTCGTCGAAATGCAATACGTAAACGTGTGAATCTCCCTACATTTTATTACTTCGCTATAAGAGTTTGTTGCTGGTAAACCTTTCATTACAATGACGTTTCCTCCCGAATTTCCCTAATATTTGTAAAAAGCAAAGTTGCACGAAATGTCGTAAAATAGGCCTCGCTATATTTACATATTTTTGCGATGGGTTGAATGACCCCTCGTGCGTTCAGCACCGTTATTTGCATAGAAGCTAGAGCGCTGATGAAAAAAGCTAGGATCATAAAATTCGTCGAAAATTGCGCTACTTTTGCCTCAACCGTCGTGTTGCGGAATACATCTCAAATATTAGCACTGCCAGTCCATTTCTCTTAATCACTATATTCATATGTATTATTTTTTTTTTTGGAAAGAAATCCCACGCGTCGTATTGTTTTCGTACAATTGGTTTTTATTGGGAAACGTATAATCGAAATCCCCCCCAGTCGTTTGCGCAAACAATGCCATAAATATGTATTTTGTTTTGAATACGTAAATTGGTTTTATGCTAGCTGATTTTCAAAGTAATCCGAGCGTGGTCTCCTGGGCTGCTCTAAAATTGCATGATTTAAAAGGGTTTTGTTAAAAATCAAATCAACGCAGGTTTCAAAATTTCAGAGCCATCTGTATATACATGTACTAATATTTTGGAAAGTTATTCGCGTTATCATAGAGCTCCCCTACATTTTTTATACTTTTTAAGGATTTAAGTTTAATTAATACATATACTGTATATATGAACGCAAATCTGGAATGCAATCAAACCTCGTCAAGGGATGTCAAGATTTGTTCGTTTAAACCGTATAATGCGTATTATCGGAAGTCAGCCTGGGACTGGAAAGTAGTTCGTACCAGCTATCAGAAATTTGTGCAAGTTCGACTTAATGAGACTCCACTGTATTCCAACACAGAACTCAAAACTTTGTGGAAGCATAATGTAAACTGTGCATGTTCTTGACAAGAACATGGTTTGGCATGAATGACGTAAAAGTGCTTACATTAGTTTAAAACATGTTAAAACACGTCATTGGCATTATCAGGCAATTACAGAAAAATGAAGTTACCTAATTTTGTTACAAAATCACAATACGATCTTATGAATCATTTAGGCTAATCTTAATAATTTTAGATGCAATGAAGTGATTGTTGTTAACTGTTAAACTGTAAAGTGTGAAATATTTTTGTAATATTTTTTTCCGTGACTTTTAATTGAACGTGGTCACGTGCCTGTCTTTATATACTGTAAGTAAATGTGCAAATAACTTTAAATCGAATGCTGCAGGTACTTGTACATTGTAGTTAGTTTATCGTTAGTTTAACGTTTACTAAAGTTATAGCGATTATTACAGGGTTCCCACATTTCTGGGAAACCTGGGATTGTCAGGGGATTTTTTTTGGTCAGGGGAAACCTGAGATTGTCAGGGGATTTTAGGAAGTTG
>JAQGBX010004160.1:0-15861 GCA_034698745.1 Megaphyllum sjaelandicum | reverse complement strand
TGATGCCAGGGGTGTTTCATAAAATCGAAAATTTTAGAGAATCGAGTTTGACATTCAAAACAATAGAAAACCAATTTAAAAAAAAATAGGAAACTAGTCAATTAAGTATTCTAAGTATTTTATCACATTACATGTTCATGTAAACTATATATCGCTTTTGTTAAGCAGGTTTGAAAAAATCATGACTCGTCTTCCGTTTCACCATCTTTATTTTTTTTTGTCAAAGCCAAATCCCATATTTTTGTAGTTGAAATAGCTGGACTACTATTACGAGCAGCAATCAAAGTACCCTAATGTATTAAATTAATTTTCCCAAGGTTGAGGTCTGCGCCAGCCAAAAACGCACGTGCATGTGGTCGGCAGGAGCCTCTTTCATAAAACAGAGGTTTCCTATACAATGGAGGATCGTAAAATCGAGTTTTTACTGTATACTGCACTCTGCTGATTCGCACAATTTTGTGTTGAATTGTTCGTGGATTCCGATAATGCACTGGATTCATCAGTTCAGGAATGAAATTGTTGGTTTTTATTATGTGCTAACATGTGCAACGTTTTGGATGTTACCTTTATTGGTTTTAACTTGGTTTGGTACAGATTTCCATCTGCAGATACCCAAAAATATACGGGAAAAGATTTCCTTGTGGTGTCTCTGAAGTATACTCATAGCCCTTACCTTTGTGACCGTGGCTTGACACGTTCTCGAGCGAGTATTGCAGAACTGTAGCGTTTTCTCGTTTTCTGGAGGTTGTATAAGTCAGTATTTTAGCATATACGGTTAACCTAGTATACATGTACATTACTTGGCAAAAAATAAAAAAGTGCGAAAATACAGTACATGTAGCAATTTTTTTGCTCTTTTAAATTGAAGTTCCTTCGCAGGGGTGTGCAAGGGCCACCTTTGTAATGAGCGGGGAATTTCACACCAGCTGCCCCCTAAGAGTTCGGCTGTCCTCCCCTCTTGATTTAAGAACTACCCCTGATGGGTTTCTTCACGGCCAAATAGCAGTCTGCCGTATGCGCGAGGATGGGGCACCGTTTTTGACAACGTTGTACAAATGGTCTGTCAGAAAGGCTGCTTTCTATCGTATTTCGCTGCTATTTTATTTGGATGGCCGTATACGAGTGATCATACTGAGTTTCGCTTTGAATAAGTTAAAAAACTGGCGCTATATATCTGACCGGAATATGGCGTAGGGGGTTTGTCTTTTCTCCTCGAGAAATAAAAGATAAGGATGAATAATATCCGAAAGAAACATTAAAATGCAGCCAGGGGCCCGGAGACCTCTGGTTTTTTTTATTTTGTTTTGCGCTGTTCCTCTCTCGCTCTGTAAATCTTGATAGGCCACTGTGCTACCTTTGCAACGATTTCTTGGAGAAAAAAAACCTTTCTACGTGTGTACTAAATGTAAGTGAAATGACAAACGCTCGTTAATGTAGGCCTACCTTCCCTTCCATTGTTGGACCTTGACCGGTGCACTGTACCCTTAACCAGTTACCAACCAATGTCAAATGCCTTCCTGAAATTACCCGTTACAGTAAATTGAATTTCAGTTTTCCCCCCAACTTCTTAGCTCATTCAAAGCCGAGGAATTCAACGTCGTCTATAAGAGTAGGCCTAATACGTGCATTGTTATTTTTTTCTTTTTTGAATTTTGCGAAGCATTAAAACCGCTCTATACTCAAATTTTCTGTTGCAATGAAACGGGTTTGCAACAGCAAATCGCTCTTGGCAGGGTCATTAAAAATGTTTTAAGATTTGTTTTGTTAGACCTACCCGCGATCTGGAATTTCTTCTGAATTGATGTACGCATTGACCTCTAGTATAGTAAGTTCGTATTCGTTTTTCAATGGGTTTGATTTGCATTCAAATGCGTAATTTTCTCAACAGACGTTTTTTTTTTGTATCGCGATTACAGTTAATTTCGGCGAGAAAATCGTTAAAATCTTGAAATGAAAAGCATGTACATGTAAGGCGGAGTTGCGACTGCTATGCCAAATGCAAACAAAAAAAAACTTGAAATTGTCACTAAACTTGACCTCCACATGTACTCGTGTAATTCCACTAATGATTTTTATAGTGTTAATCGCGATCTTCCAACTGAGTACCCGTATTATTTCATTTTTATTGCAATAAAAAAAAAGCATGGCAAATTTACTTAAAAAATTGGAGCCCCTGCATGCAGCAGGCAAATCCAGAAGGAAAAATACCTGGGTCGGTAATACATCATTTTTTCTCTCTTCAAATGGTCAGTGTTTTTTCTTCTTCTTTTTAATCAAGTGATTTATTATATCGCCTTTCTATCTAAACCTTGTTCTAATTAGTAGAAAATAAATAGGGCTTTATTGCAGGGGTTCAATGTACAAGACGTAAAAAGTAAAATATCTGACTTATAATTGGGTTCTTAATTGGCAAGAAGATTGATCCCGTGAATCTTAAAACGTAGCTGACCATTTTTTTTTCGAACTGAATTTTTCTTATACTTCTTGTCATGACTCAACGTTTTCACCCTGGAAATGGCCCGCAATTTTCATCCCATTTCAAAAACAGTTACCATTTATTCATGCCTTTCAAGGCAACCTCGCCAAATTGCTACAAATTTGAATCCAAACTGTAAAATGACACAGGGCGTTATGCAATTACGTTTGCACCATTAACATTAATACCCCATCGTTATGCTAGCTTGGTCATTTTTGCTAGAACTTGCATGGGTGTTGACATGCCCCGTGAATGTGCCTTATAATACCAGGACAATCACAGCATTCGTTAAGCGCAATTACCCTCACTTTTTTTTCGCTGCTGTAACGTTTCGATTCACCACTTTTTTTTGTCGGAAATCTTGAAAAATGTAGGTATCGTGACTGTCACTTTTGGCTATCTACTTTGTATTTGAAAATCTTATGTTTGGAATTTCTCGTTCATTTTTGATTTCCAAAACATTGTTTTTGCTTCGTTTCTCCTTGCGTAAAATGCAGTCTTGATGCATTAGTCCTCACAATGAGGAAGATCCCACCCGAAACAGAGGTGACAAGTTTTCACTAACTGTGACAAATCTGTCATCGGTTTTGCTCTCAAACGTTCTTTCACGAGATGGTTTTTGTTTTGGCAGTCCTGTGTTATAGGTTTTCCCTCCCTGCTAATTATTTTTTGTGCAATTTTTGTGGAAGCATAAAAAGTGTCACCTTCGTTATTTCAATCGGCGAAGGCTACGACGTATAGTCCATGCCGAAAGCCCCTGTAGAATATTTAAAGTTTAAATTATTTAGATTCAGTACATGTAGGCCTAATGATTTTTGTTACTGTTGGGTGACGTTTATTTAGATTTACGTTTCATGAAATAAATTCCGTAATATTTCTGCCTGAATGCAACCCATAAAAATGTCAATGTTCAACTTGGCCTTAAAAGATTTTCACCATTGATTTTAAATATTAATCACCCGATTTATTCTGGTTCTGGTTTAAAAATGTGGCTGTCCTCAATGGGTGTGATTTGTAGTCTGAAAGCGTATTAGTTCACTGGCAGGAGATATTTAGGAGGTCAGGCGTATATGCATTATCTAAGTGATTTTTGCTAATTTTTGCGGCATTGCCGCAGCTTGCTCTGTAAAAAACGTAACCAGTAGTTGTTCCCCATAACTATTATAGCCCTAGCAATTCAATCTTTTTTTTCACAGTTTCACTTATCAAGTCGACCTGAGAAAAGCACTTGCTTGAATTTTTTCTTTCTCGGACAAGGCATGAATATAAAAATCTGTAATGGTTTCCTTTGAGACCTGACTTTAAAATATGAGCCAATATTTTATAGAAAAAATGTGGAGGTGGACATATATGTGCCAGTCATGAAGCGATGACTTTAGCTCTTAATCGATTATATGCTTCTAGGTTTCAGTTATTCGCGAATTTTTAAAGGCTGTGTACTTGCCAGCCAACTTGCAGAAAGTCGCTTCCAGACTGTATTAAGCGATATTAACCTTTACTGTATACAGTTTTACTTTTAAAAGTTGCTTAAAAATGTCATGCGTGACAACAAATAAGGAGCCCGTTGTAATTCCTGATAATGTTTAGTCATTGATCTTTTAAACATATTAAAGGTTCGTTGAAATAGTAGCAAATTAATCCCCAGTTGTCCCATTCTGTAAAAACGTGAAGTTGTTTCTTTTTAACCAGCATTTTGATCTCATATCGAAGACAATTACTTGTTTACTAAGAATTATACAAGTTTCTCGTAGATGTGACACTTTTAACATTGTCTGATGACAGAATTGGCTCGTTTTCGAATCTACCAATTGATCAGACTTAACGGAAGGACATTGCAACCGGCTTGGGCATGACTAATCGATAATTAGAAATGGCGGATCCCACTGCAAGGCTAAATGCAAAACGTGCGCTGTTAAGCCATGGCATTCAAACAATTTGTCAACTAGCAAGAAATCGATTTGAATAATTTGCTCGCATATCATAGATTATAGGAACAGGACTTTGATGACCTCGGCGATTCCTGGAGGAGGCAATATAATGCCGTAAAAAAACCCAATTTCGGTGAAATGGATTGGGGGCCGCTCCCACTTCTTTCTACGGGTCCAGGCGTATTGCTTTCTCACTTTCTTGTTTCTGAAAAGAGCGCCCTATTAGATACGCGAGTTTGATGAGGACAAATGCCCGAGCCGGTGGGGTTTTTGTTGTCCCCCTGATCATTAGACACGCTGCTATTGGTGCTCACCTTCTCTCACCCCACGGGCATCGGGCTTTTCTCGCGCATCCTACCTGAAGAGAACGTTGCGGCCATCACTTAGGACGCCCATAGCTGTACCCTGTCCTGCCCTGGTAGTGTTATCGGTGTGAAATATAGCCAGTATTGTCCAACCTTTCAAAACAGCATCATCGGGCCGCAATAGGGCCGTAGAAAAATGCGCGGAAGAAGGTGCGAGGGGTGCGGGAACCCCGGGTTTTGGAAGGGCGAAGATACGTTTAATACCTTATGTTTTTCTTCCTCCCCCTTTCTCCACCCCTTCTGATTGGTTTGACACCTTATGGGGGGATGGTAGCGCCATCCATGGCCAACTGGGCATGCGCACTGTGAAGTGTGAACTAAGATACAGTGCACGTACAAAGGAATCTGGTTTTCAATGGCGGGATAAAACTGCTAACCAACAATGGGGCAACTGCCTATTTATCCTTTTTTATAGCCAGTTTTATTGTGGCCCGTGTTTGGGGTGTCGGGACTTAACGGCGAAGGCCATAGGTCTTTCGGTTGCATGGGCAAGACGCAGGGGAGCACCGGAACAATAACGTCACGCAGGAAGTGTTAAAAGCGAATGGACCCCTTGACCACCCCTCTTTGGCAGGCGGCTGATCTCAATTTCTTGAATTTCCACCCCTGGCCAGAGTTTATTGGTCTCTGTATCTGTTTTCTGCAGTAAATTCCTTCTAAGACCCCCACCACCGTTTGTGTGGGGGGTGGGCAGGAGCTAGTGGTAATGGGTGTCTGGTTGCTTTTTCGGCAAGTTTTAAGCCCTGGTATCTTCTACAAATTGCAGTTGCTGATGGCTCTATCTGGTGTCTGGCGGCGGTAATTAATACAATCTCTGCCATTGCGTAACATATTTAAGTCATTTGGCAGCGTTGGAGGTCCTATGATGCAGGTCGGCCTTATGTACTCGTAATTTTTAAGTGCAAGGGCGTAATGGGGTCCAATAAAATTAATTCGTACAGCTGCCCCATTATGCTGGTGCAGCACGAATACCGTAATTACTCTGGGCCGTGTCACCTGTCCACTCGTTAATGAATACGTAGTGCAGGGACAGCAGCAAAGACCAAACTTATTGATCCTGCACGATTTCCGTTGACCGAAATTATATTATATGGAGTTAATTCGTATTCATTTTAAAGAGTCTCCTCCAGCATAACCAGAACCGTACGGAATTTCAGGTCAGATGTTGATATTTTGTTTATTTGTGGATGTTCAGCGCTGTCAAGTTGATGCCCAACATATGCTACTTCCCATGCTGTCGAGTGCATTTTTTTCTTCAGCGAGTTGAATTTTTAATGCTGTTTTTGTCCAATTGGACAGTTGTTCCCCTAAGAACCCAAACATAAAAAAATGCTTTAATACGATCTGAATTCATGGTTATAGTTATCAACGAGCGCCTAGCTAGTACACATGTATTTAAAATGGGATGAGCAAGTGATTTTTTTCTAATTTATTTCTGCGAAATGTGCGTTTTGTCATTGGAACGAGCTCTTAGGTTTTTATGCTACAAACGATAGACCTAAATAATGCGATTTATATCTTTTAGGATTATAATTCGATGCACGAAACTGCTGGTATATCGTCAGCATTACAGTTTAGATGGTCAATAACAGCCTGTATGTGCAGTCAAAACATGTGCAGGGCGTAAAGTCAAATAGTGTTTTCCAAAGTACTGTAGTTACGTATTGATTTAATGGATGGCGAATGGATCTATTGTCGTTTATATGCAGCGTATAAACGTTAGCCCGGACAACCCGCATCTAATAAACTATCGGAAATTTCGCCCATCCAAATCCAACGGTCAGGATTTAAAACGTTGTACAAGAAATGTTTCGTGCCTATACATAGGGGAAAAAAAGCAGGAATACTTTATCCCCTTCCTTTAGTTCCTTCATCCCTTCTTTCATCCCTCCTTGCCTCGAACTGATCGATGAGGTTTGACTTGTCTGAGCTGAGGCCACTCGGGTCTCGAGTTAAAATACTTTAACTTTTTAAAGTAAAGAAAAAAAAACCCTGGAAAGATTAGTTGGTATTTATTCAAGTTGTGCTTTTATTGGCACTGGCTTCCAAAAACTTCTTCTCCAACTGTTTTTTAATTCACGTTTATTTTCAACCCATCTGCAAAACACCTATAAAAGAGGGCTTTGTATCGGCTTTTCTTTGTCAGCTATATTTAACTACGTTTCACGATAAAATAGTCCGGGCTCACTGACACGATGAATGTGTTTGAAATTTCCGCGTAGCAAATTAGCTCACGACGGATGGCCGCAGTTTACTCACTATAAGCACATAATTCTTTGTTGCATCACTGCGAATCCTGATTCTATGCAGCATTTTTTGTTGTTGTTTCATTTGAAATGTCTCTGTTCTGAACAGACTAATAAAGTTTGGAAATTTGATCATACCGTTGTTCACGAAGCGCAAGGTTTCGTGCACGGTGAAGCTTGTTCAAGTCGCTTGAAAACCAGTGTCGCTTATACCGCGACACAGGTTCGAAACCGGTTGGCAAGCGACTGGAATAAGCTTCACCGTGCACGTACCCTAACTCACGTGACCATATCATCTGGGCACAACGATAATGAAATCAACTTTCGACTCGTTTCGAGATCCTTTTTGGGGCTGAGACATGTTCGCCGCTATGTTATGTAAGAGCTTACATCACGTGACAATTTCATCTGCATGTAATGGAATGAATTAAAGATCACTTGATACCGACGTAATGACGAAATGCGCATTAGATCCATTTGTTTAGAAATTCTCTCAAGATTATAGCTGTTTAGAAACCATTGAACGGATTCCTTTTACACACGAGACTTTCTCGACTGCCAAAGTGCGATTCGCGAAGCTTTCTGAGTACCCCTATTGTAGGCAGTCGCGAAATATCTGGCTCGTTGGTCTTGTTTATTTGCATTGTTTGCACACATTCATTCGTAGCTACGGCTTTTCACTCTTGTGTAGTTTCCCATGATCCTCTTCAACACATTCTTGGTCCGCGCTGCATGGTGGGACTATTGTTCCCCCCAGCGTTAAATTTTGTAAGCAGAACTAAAATCCATGACAGTCTCTGGGAGCGCTTTGTAGGGGACACCCATTGGCGTACGAGCGCCACCGAATGCATTTGGGCATGGCGGGTGCACTCGTTTTGTCACTTTCATATTTGTTTTATGGCTTCGGTACTATTTCGAGAAATTAGATTTTTTGAATGCTTCGACAGCCTACATAGAACGATATCCACAATTTGGGGGATGAAAAGAGGCGTTTGGATGCACGGTTTTGCCCCAGTTTCAGCCAAGATTGATTTTCATTGTAGGCCTAATTTACAATGGATGTGTGCCATGCTGGAAAATGTGGAGCCAGCTGCTCCCACACGAGGGCGCGCGACGGGACAAACATGGCGATTTCTAAATGGGGGGGAATGTGAAATGCGAGAAAAGCGTGAGAATTATTGCATTCAGTTTAGCTAACGATGTGATATCCCTTTTTTCATTTGGATTTCTGCTCGACTTACTCATGTGTGTTGGAGGGACTTTTTTTTCCCCCGGGAAATTCGCCCCGTAAGAAACACGCGGGACAGGCGTCGCGTTAAATAATGGATCATATTGTAATAGTTTTTTTTGTCGGATAAATTGCTGATTTTTGCATAAAAACGCAAATTACGGGTTTCGTACTGATGGTACACGCGAAAGTGCTCAGTTTCTTGAATATAAACGTTCTCGTTTAATTGACCCAATTTGCATATGGTTAAGGTGTAATGGGTTTTCTAATGGAAAATAATCGACACGTTATCGAATGGGTGAAACGGGTTCACCAAAAAAAATTGAACCGAAAGTCATTGCCGAAATCCACGCCAGATTACAGGATACCCAAAGTTTACATTTCAGGAGGAGCCCTGCACATGCGGCTCTTTGAGGTACATTTTTAGCTGAAAATGCGTACCTATGGCAACGTGAAAAGCTGATAAATTGTTATAATGCCGAAAAAGGGTTTTTATTTTTCCGGGTAATTTTGACCCTATTTTTACTTTCCTTAAGCTCCGCATATCTTGCTTGATGGACGAGTACATTTTATGGTTCAACCACTATAGTCTGACATCGATCTCAGGACAATTAGCAATAGTTCTAAAATCAGGTTGAGATAAAATTACAGCTGCATTGATACGTTTAAAATTTAAAGTTCGATTTTCTTTTGCATCATGCCCCTTAGAGCTGCAAAGATTCTTTACACCACTCTGTGCCCATTTTTCAAAACGTCGTTTTTGGATAAAACTACGCAAAACTTACTTGTAATCTGCAAGATTTATCGATGCGTAGAGACATTGGCGCAGGAGGCCTCTCGCAAAAGCTATACTTGATTGATGAATACGCCATTTTCGTTTAGTCGATCATCGCCTCCTTCGGGATACATAAAAGTATTGATTGGTTGCTCGGTTTGCTTTTTTAATTTCAGAAAAGTACGTGTGGCGTATGCGTAAAAGGGCCACGCTCGCGAACTGGAGCAGGATGGGATTATATGGTGTTACATATGTCTTAATAAATACATATTTGAATTTCTTATATGGAAATAATACCCCGAGATAGACGTTTTTGCTGTCATTCATTGGATGTCTAGAGTGAAAGGGAGATTTTAGACGGAGATAGTGGAGTTATCTTACGTGAAAAAAAGAGGGATGGATATATTGATTAGGAACAACAGATTCTGTGACAAGAAGTAACGGCGCTAAAGCTTACTTGATGCGCACTTCAATGCGGGATCTTTTATACATGGTGTTTGCGATGTGAAACGCCAAATGTAAAACTGTAGGAGAAAAATAATGGTGGCTTGGGAAATGTCATTATAGTCGAAGTAGAACGTTCGTTGTATATATTATCCGAACATACAATTGCATACGGTGAATATACACATCACGGTATAGCAGCTAAGATGTTTTTTTTAAAAATTGAACAAGGTCAATGTGTTGACTAATTTTCAACACCTTTGCTTGGTTTTTATTAATACATTGAATGGGATCTAATGACTGACCATCAATCTCAGTTCCCTCGGAATTTCTTTCTCAGCTGTGTTGCCCAATAGAAATTGACTAACCACGAATTTGATCATGGGAAAATTGCGCTCAGCAGGTTCTACCTGCATGCTTAATAATATGGGAATCACCCAGTTGCTTTTTCACCTTATTATATGCGCAGTCCCAGTGTTCAATTGCGCTGAATTATCCTTGGAAATTATTTACCATTATAGAAGGGGCGAAGTCATTATTTTAAATAGTTCTGCTCCCATTCAAAATCTTCCCGATTTAGCTGTCTAGGTGTAATGATGTGATTTTCCTATGAAACTTGAGTCATTCGTACATGAAATGCACGCTGTTTGAATTGTGAGGTTTTCCCCCCTTTTAATCTTCTTGAATTTGAAAACCTTTTGGGTAGCCTGTTATACCCTTTATTATAAAAGCGCTTTTTGGATGAGCGCCCAAATCTCTCTTATACATGTAATTTAAAAACTAAATTGTATCTGTGTACCAGGTATATGATATAATATCAAACATAATTACAGTACATGTAATAATGTAATTTAATATTAAAAAAAAGTTTGCAAATAGTGGCTTCTTGGTTTTGTATGTAATTTCACAGGATCCGCAGATCCTATATTTTCGATGTGGGCGAGTGTTACAAATGATTTGAACCATCGTTTTTAAATGATTTTATTACCAACTATCAAATTTCTCAAACATTTTATGGCATGTACATATACTGTATACAGAGCAATATGATAATAACCTACAATTGTACATGAATAATGTATGCAGAGAAACAGAGGATATATTAAAATAATAGTGCATGATCAACAAAATATTAATTTCTATTACCCTGCTTTGAATAAATGCATGGTAATATTCATATTGGTGGTTTTAGTTATTCCTCAAAATTGTGCATAAATCATTAAACAGATATTGATAAGGTTCCTGGTACTTTTTTTGTACAAAGCTATTTACGTGTACATGTGTTATGAAGTCGTCAGTTATCGTTTCTGGTAATATATATTCATGTTAATTACATTGCTATACGTCCAGTACATGTAGGCCTATACCTTGCCTAAATGAATAGTTCTACGTTCCCAGCGAAGCAATATTTTCCTATATTGCTTACGAAAATTCTCGTAAGCAAACGAACCATTTAAGCCCTGTGGTTATTACTTTTGAATAAATTTATTGTAGGATGCGCGTCTACTCAGTTGGCAAAGCTTACGGTGAACTCATAAACATAGCAATAACTTTAGGCATTTGTTTGATTAAACCTTATATAGATGGGGGGAAATAATTTACCCTCACAAGAAGACGGAGGCCGCTCGCTTATTTGCTATACGTATAATATTGCAAAATATAACTTAGAAATGTTGCATAGAGAGCATATATAAGTAAATGTTGTACAGTGTACTCAAGCTTGCCAGGAAAATGTAACGCGATATCTTTCTATAGTCTTTCATTACATGTATATGAATTGACCGGTACGTCGATTTCTGATATACATGTACCTACCCGTTGTACGCCTGTAAAATGAAAAAAAATCGATATGCAGAAAGTTCTGATTTCTCCTAAGATAAACTTCATAGGGTTTGGTGCCCATCCAAATTTTTGAAAATTGTTTCTAAATCGTTGTGGAAATACCCAATTTTCATTTGCCGCGAGCGATGGCCTATCTGTAAAAATGGTTTGAAATATTAGAAAGAAGCACCCTTAAATATGCAAATCATATAGCTATAGTATTAAGTTACCATGATAAGTGTTTACTTTGAATTTTCTGATTTGTTTATATACGGTAATGTATACATGAACGCGTATTTGTATGTTTGTCGAAGGTCATCCAATGTTTGTTGGAGGTCATCCAATGTTTGTTGGTAGAAGTGCTATGTTCACAACTGCACTTGACTCATTTGGTGCGCAAATCGTCGAAAGATGCTACAGTGACGTGTATATTAATCAAAACGTTTAATTCAATGAAAACGTGAAGAAATCTAGACATACATGTGCATGCAAATTTACTAATGTCAATTTGGGTATCAATACCGTGTACTGCATCACTGTACCGTACATCACAAGATAATGAATTTCTAATTATAATTATTAAAACAACACATGTAGCAATATTTTGGAGACGCTCGACACGCTGTCGCTGGTTGACGTGGCACAAAGTCCTAATTTTAACGTTTTTTGAGAGCTAAATTTTGGCCCTTCTCAAGTTCCTTTGTGGAAGCTTTTGTTATCGAATGAATTTCCCCTCTTTGTCCTCTTTTATGTTTAGTTTTTAATTTTTTATTTCATTTTTTTTATCTCCAAAGACATCCATCCACTGCAAGAATGCTGTCGCTCGGTACCTGGCTTTATTGTCCGATTTTTTTCCCTCTGGCCTTATATTTATAACCATCTGTTATATTCATTCCTGTTTTTCCTTTTCCTCTTCTCGAGGGTTTTAAACAAGCACAAAATGCGCTATTCAGTAGATATGGAGCGAAGCTGTAATTACTGGAACTATAATTACAGTCGAAGTCAAGCTTGAGCTCTTAAAAACGTTTTTATGTAACACCAACTCGCTGTTTTTTTAAACCGACCGAAATGTGACTCTAACGAGAGTTCAACTCCTACATTGAACTTCACCTAATTAATAAGCTCGACGATCCCAAGCTGAAGAATTCGGTCTCAAAATGAAAATACTGCAAATGATGAACTGAACTGATCAAGAACAAAAGGCAACAACTTTAGTGGATTTTTTGTCACGACTAAGAATATAAAGTTACAATGTCCTTTACTCTTTGCTCATCTTTAAAATTATTTTAAGAAATGCCAACTAGAACTTGTGCTAAACGTAGATGGAGCCACAAAAGCTATCAAATTAATATGTAGGCTACATGTATTGTATAGACATGCATGCCTGGAAATGCATGCCTGGTTCCGGGGCCGCGGTTACACGGAGCCCCGTAGCGATAGATTACTTTGTTTTTCGTTTTGTACGTGATGACGCAAGACGCGTACAAAACGAAATAAAAGAAACTCCTCCGCTACGGGGCATAAGCGGACAAACCAGCTAGTCTGTTCTAAACTAGAAAATTACACCGCACGAATTCTAAGGAATCATCGCAACACTATCTTACAAAATTAAATTCTAGTTATCACTGCATTTCATGTCGCAGCGAAAGGGGATCTTAGGCCCCCACCATGCTCCATCTCCGTGTATTCGATAAAAATGGCAAGGAACCAAGCTCTCGTCGTTGCCCCATCCAATTTGGCAATTAATTTCGCGCAATAAACAACAAATTACTTCGTAGGACCATGCCATCGAGCAGGGTTTAAATGAACGATGATGCTGGCACTGTATAGTGTTTTTTTTCTTCTTCTTTTCTCGCTCTCATTGCTCGCCAGTTTTAAATCTATCATTTGCTTTCCAATCTTCTTAATTAGAAAGCGTTTTCTCCAGTTGATTACCCCCATCCATATAAAGCCTCGCATCTAAAGCCTACTGTTTTAAGTATACGGCACGATGAGACCACTAGGGAGCTCCCGGTAGAGATATCTCCTCTAAATTATACGTTCAGACGATTTGAAATTTTTATGAGCAAGCCCCCCATCTGCGAATCGAACGTTGCTAGAGGAAATGTCTGACTGCGCTTAATACTTCTATCCTATAAGTCGTTCCAAATTGTACTGATCGAAAATTAAGTTCTTTTGTGCGCCTGTATTTCCGTGTACATGTACTATTTTTCTACGCACGTGATGCACAGCGCCATTGTTGGCAATTCGTGCAATTCTTGCACGGGGGCCATTTTTGTGTGTGTGTGGGTGTGTGATGAAACGGGCATCACAACCCTGGGTTACAACCATCGACGTTGCTACCTATTGGTTTTTCTATTGAGTTTTGACAGGCGTTAGACAAGGAGGGCAATAGCGTTCATTGCGAATAAAATATTCTTTATTCGCGTTGTCTCACTCTCGGTCCCGAGGTGTAAAAGTCTAGAAACCGTGAATGGCGGCGCTCTTAACGGCTGTATCGACCCTATGAATATTTGAGATTTGGCATGCGTGCCAATGCCATTTTATTGGATTTTCTACGTATTGGTCAGGATCATAAATCCAATAAGGAATTTTTCGAATCGGCCATTTTATCCTACGGAATGTACTGGGTGCAAGTAGTTGGTCGCAATAACCGGCTTCCCTTCAAACGTGACCAGCTCTTGACTGAAAGAAATAATGTTCGAATTAAATCGGGCATATTCGTAAATAAATAACCGAGAGGGAGATGTACGTTAACTTTTTCAACATGCAGTCTGTAAATATATAGTTCGGTTTACCTCTACACGTGATAACTCCACCCCGCAATTCGTAAAAAATCACCCTGTAGATATTTTCATCTTATGTCAGTAGAACTCCAATTATCCGAACTCCGACTATCCGAATCGCTTTCAGAAAATAAATTTAAGGCGGAAACGTACCTACATGTACAATGTACATGTACTGCGATTCGCAATGGCTGCTCAAAAACGGATCAAGACATTCAAACAGCTTACTTTGACCGAGATGTTCAGCAAACAATGACTTTCATTTACAATGCACATGTACTAATGCACAGCACTTGTAATTACACACGCTATTTAACATGTAAAAGTGTTGCCTTTTCATTTAATTAATTAAAATGCATACAGTACCGAAAATAAGCTCTTTTTCCGTTAAATACATAATATATGTACCCTTTTTTCGGAAAAAATTCAATTATCCGAATTTTTGATTATCCGAATGGGGTCCGTTCCCAATTGATTCGGATAATTGGAGTTCTACTGTAAGTGCAAGACTCGCTTTATGCGAATTTCTGTTGATGCGAACCCTATTCCCAGTCTCTTTTGCCGGCCACCTCACCCTCTTTCACTATAACCGGGTTCTTCCAGACCTGGAAAACCTGGAAAAGTCAGGGAACTTGAAAATGACCTGGAAAAGTCATGGCAGAATGGTATATTTTCAAAAAGTCAGAGAAATTCAACGCAGTCATGGCGATCCAAAATTAATACTTTAACGAGGTTAGCTCAGGGCCTATATCTTCCGAGTACAAATTTGCAAAAAAATTTCCACATTTTCGGAGTACAGATTCGCAAAATGTTCCACGTACAAATTTACACAATTCTCCACGTTTTCCATGTACAAATTAACACAATTTTCCACGTTTTCTGAGTATCAATCTGAAAAATTTTCCACGTTTTCGGAGTACAAATTTGCAAAATTTTCCACGTTTTCCATGTTCAAATTACACAATTTTCAACGTTTTCCGAGTACAAATTTGCTAAATTTTCCACGTTTTCCATGTTCAAATTTACACAATTTTCCACGTTTTCCGAGTAATAACTTGCAAAAATTTTCACGTTTTCCGAGTACGAATTTGTTAAATTTTCAATGTTTTCCGAGTACAAATTTAGCAAAATTTTCCACGTTTTCCGAGTACAAATTTGCAAAACTTCCCACTTTTTCCGAGCACAAATTTTTAACATTTTCCGAATACAGAACTTTCCCATTTTAAGATATATTCACGCATTTCTTTTAAATTTTTAAAAAATGTCTCTATTAATTGTTGAAATTAAAATTAAAAAAAAAACATTCTCCAGTGTCAATTTTTCACATTGTCATTGGTCGATGAAATTTTTTTAAAACCTGGAATATTCAGGGAAGTTGAAAATGAAATTTATGGGAGAACCCAGTATAAGGGTTATCCCTATTCGGATATTACAAATTTCCGGCTAAAACGAATGAATTTTAGACTCCCCGGCAGACGTGCATGGGGTAGGATTTCACCCAAACTTCGACGAAATTTTAGAGGGTTCCCCCAAAAAAATTCATTTTTAACTTCCTTGATTTTTCCAGGTCTTATAAAAAATTTCCCTGACCATGCAATGATAATGTCAAAAAATGTACATATATTTTGCAAAATCGATACAGGAAAATATTTTTCAAAATTTACTAACGACAATTCTGAAAGTTAACGTGGAAGAACATTTCTAAACAATTTGCATACCGTAAAGTTCCGAGCAGAATGCCATGGTCTTATAAACGAAAATCGCTTTTTTTGAAAAAAAATAAAAAATAAAA
>JAQGBX010004159.1:0-15862 GCA_034698745.1 Megaphyllum sjaelandicum | reverse complement strand
AGGAAAAACAACACGGCTGACACTGCAGATGAATCTGATGAAGCTAGGGAATTGTGCATGCTACACCACCTGGTCTCATAGACAGCCAGCAATCTGGCAGAAATTGTCTAAGTTATTTCCGTTCCCGTCCTCCATTTAGGTTTCAGCAGGTTAAACATGGGCTCCATAAACAGAGTGTTTTCTAAAAACAATCGGACTGTTCCCATCATTGTCGACTTTCATTTAACTTAATGTTATGGCATTGAAAAAAACATCATGATTTTTAATGAACCAGTTCTCGCTTTTTCGACTTAAAAATGTTTCCCGCCATATTGGCATTTTGAAATCAGGCTGTTTGCATTGATTAACCAGGGTACTTTGCAGGGATTTCAGTTTGCTGGAATAAATTGACGTGAGTGGAAAGGCGATATTTCATGGGAGATTTGCTGTCATTGCTAATGCAATCAGCGGATGCCTTCCACGCAGGCGGCACACGTAAAAATACCAACCTTGTTTTTGTAATTGTCCCCAGCTTCCAATCGATGCACGGTCGCTCGGGTATTAAAGATGGAAAGTTATGCAGTTTTTCATTTCTTTAATTAAACCCAGGCTAGTGATATATTGGCAGGATCAGATTATAAGCTCGTGTAGATAGCTTGTTCTGGAAGCCGATGAACAAAAACACGGGCAATCTTTTATCCATGGCGAATTTTTATGAAAATTGCATTGATTGCAGGATGATTGCATCATCCAGCATTTTTAATTGATTACTCTTAGGCATGCCGCACTGCCTGACGTTTTCAGACGTCTTAAGTATATTTGCATGTCATAGCGCAAATAATACCCATTAAAGAGCAAATATACGAGGCTTAGGCTGCGCCTTAATGTCCTAATACGGCCTCGCATATCGTCGATTAATTTTCGCATAAAACATTGGAGCTGGCGCTGACTCTTCTTCTACACCGAGACTGGTATTTACAGCGCGCAAATGTTGACTTAGTTTGAATTAGTTACAAAACGAGCTCGCATTTAAATGCGTACGCTAGGTTTAATTTCCACTCTAAATGCACAATTAGAGTTGAACGTTTGATATTCGGCCTTTATTTTCCATCGGCTGCTGCAGCCAGCGTCTTCACAATCTTGTTGAAAAATCAGACGGAAGCGAACCATTTGACCTCGATGACCTAACGTATATATGGTCAATGGCTTTCTCGGTCGAAATGCACAATATGTTGTTATAAAAACACTGCTGTCTACATTGTAGATAATCAAAGCACCAAGCATTGATGAAAGGGATCATCATCCATAAAGGACGTCATGTATTTTTTCAAGTTTTTAGACCCTCCTCCCCCTGTCCGCACTTGTCCTATTTATGTAAAACCCCCTCTCCTCCCTCCACATGTCCCGTCCAATTTTAAAAACAGCTAGCTGATTACCTAAGCAATTTTTAATATGTTCTTTATAAATTTTTACATTGAAAGTATTACCATTAGTGAACCACATATTTACGGAATATTACAGGGAACAGGGAATTTCCCCTAACAAATTACCGAACCACCCAGTTTTAAAGGTTTAAATCAACTCTTCCGCCATACAGGGACAGTAATGTATTTAATAGCTGATGCAGGCTTTGTAAGTTGAAGAAATTAGCAAATTTGCCTTTATATTGACTAGCAAGAAAATAAAACCAATACAATCAATCTACCATCTAAAACTGAAGACGGTTTATAGCACAAGTTAACATCCGTACGTCCACTTTCCTTGAACCCCAAACCCTCCAACTCCCCCCCCTGTTCGCCTGTGTACCTTTTGCACATAGTACGTACCCCCCCCCATCCGCCTACCGTTACCAGACGTCCTTTATGGATGCTCCAAAGTATGAATGATGACCGAGGATAAACAGCATAAAGATGTCATCGCATCCAACCGTTGAGATGATGATGCATCTTCGATAGTTGTAATAAATTCTCGAAACCGATGATATTCTGATAACGTGGATAATGCATAGCTAGCCGAAAATGTCATGTGCATGTGAGATTGGGTAAAGTCGAGAATAGAAGGGTTGGGCTCCACTTGGGCGCCAAAGATAGGGGGTGCCAGAAAGTACTTCTTTAATGGAATTTCGTCAATTTTTTTTGACATTGCATGGTCAATGAATTTGCTTGGTGAATTAAATGTAAATAAAAGGACATTTATAAGAATTCGGACTGAAAGTGACCTCTAGTTTCAACAATAGTAGGAACAGAGGTTGTCAAATTGCTTAAAAATAAAACAAACGGAGAATAAATGGTGACACAGGAAAACAGATGATCTTCTCTCACACCATTTTTCTTTATCATATTCCTTTTTACCCTTTGTTTTTAAATATAAGGGCCTGGATAAAATTTTCCAAAAAATTGAATGATTTTTGAACATTTCAAATTTCTACGAAAATGTGCGACATTTTCCAAAGATGCGAGAAATATTAATTTTTTTTCTAAATATAGCATAATTTTCCAAATTGCAAATTAGAACATAAAATTAGAACAAAAGGTCTGCAAAAATAAAATTATACAAAATGAATAAATACCTATAAAAACGAACAAAACCGTTGTATAAAAATGAATAAAGAAGTACATAAAATGAACACAAAAGTGCATAAAAATGAACAAAATATAGTTCTTTAAGTAATTTTAAGGAATAACATTTTTCATGCTGGAAGAAGTACATGTACAATCCCATGTTTACTAATCGTAATGCTAGTCTCTTCGTGCAATCATGTCGTTATCATTTCATGTAGTTTGTAATCATAGCCTGAAACCAAGAAAATGCGATTATATAGTAAGCTTTCTTCTCAACATGCTTTGAATTCAGTAGCAATGTCGGTTCTTTTGTATACAGATATTTTATTTCTACAATGGCAACCACTTCCATTAAACCTTTCTACGGTCGTATTCTTTGCCCTCAACCTCGTTTTTATTTTTGCTTCCTGGACTTTTCCGAGACCTCGCCCCTATATCAATTTGTTGAGACGTTGGTTTCAGCCTTTCTTTATTATTAAGACATTTTTTTCCTGTTTACGGCAATCTCTTTTTATTGAGCCTTTTATCTCCATTTCATTAATAATATAAGTTGAGTATCACTCGTGCCAAATTGCTGCTGGCCAAAAATGTTTTGTATCACAGAAATTCGCTGTTTGAAGGGAATTAAACATAGATTTTAATATGTGTATAGCCGAGATTATAACTCGCGTTGTCCTGGTAATTATTGTTGCGATTTATCTGGTTTGATACGATGAATTCGGTTATCAATACGCCAAGGAAAGTTAGTGAGATCTCAATTTAAGTGTGGTATAGGAGACATTAGCAATTGTTAGTTCTTGGAGATATGTGATGTATTATGTTGCTCGATAAGAAAAGGAATGATAACACTGTTCTAATCGCAGTTCTGTCGTGATGGATAAGATCAAAACCTTAAATGAATTTTAAATTGTACAGGAAATGCCATGTATATGTTCAGCACTAATTAATCGGATATATTAAATTCCGATACAGGTCGATGCGAAACTTGGTATCATCATACATGTACAGTATGTATATAAAGAAGAGATGTACATGTGTTTGTGTCATATGGAGCCCCGTAGCAGAACATTATTTTTTTGTTTTGTACGTGATGACGCAAAACACGTATACAAAACGAAAAAAAAAATCTTCCGCTAATAGGCTCAGTGGGCTTTGTGTTTTTTTTCTGTTTGCTTCGGCATTCGTTCCGAAACTGTGGTAGGCCTACTTGTACCGGAAAAAGCTGTTTACAGAACCTTTTTATTAGGATAAATCAAATCAGGTACATGCACATCAGATATGTACAGGATGAAGACGATACCGTCCGTAACTACACTGTGTACAGTAAAATAAAAAATTCCCAATAAGAAATTTTCCGTGGTGACTGGCCTCTGACATCATAGGGAACTATTGACGGTCGCCCCGAGATAAAGTATGGGTGGTCTTCTAATCGAGAGTGGTCTTCTAATCGAAACATTTTATTTTTTATTTTTTTTCAAAAAAAGCGATTTTCGTTTATAAGACCATGGCATTCTGCTCGGAACTTTACGGTAGTTTGTATTAATTTTTTAAATAAACTAGTTCACGTTGAAAGTTTGGGGTTTGTGGTTTTTAGTTTTGGTTTGGTTTCTAGTGGTATTCTCCGTTTGTAAATTGTATACCATTACATGTAACGGCCAATTTGAAAAGGTGACTTTTCCTTTTCTGTAGTCCGCAATATCAGGCATGTTAAGTTCGGGTGAAAACCCTTTTTCGTGCAAATTTCCTGTTCTGTTAACGCGAAACTGGCGCCCTAATGCTGCCAGTTTCGTTCAATGTACCTCCGGAGAGTTAATGAGGCAAACTGCACTCATTATACGCCGTTTTTTTTACTCTTTTATTTCTCGCGTCTAATTTCTTGAACGCCTCATTGGAGAGATTGGCGATACCACGACTGCGCGGAGGTGTAGAAAAATGTGCGGTGCACTTTGTTTTCATCATCATTCTTGGCATTCTCCCTTCATTCACTCCTGCTTTTTTTCCACTTTGATTGCTTTGTTTTCGTCAATTTTTGCTGTTATGAGAACCTGAACGACAGTAACGAACCTGATAACTATCTCTGGTTTCGCCATTACGGCGGCTCTTAATTGAATTTAGCTGCCTGTTAACTGCGGACGCACAAACACTTTCTTTCTTTCTTCACAAGTTGGCAGCGAATAGCGGGCTAAAATGCCGGTTTTGTCATCAACGTTTTTGGTCTTTGGAGGATAGGTTTTTAAGTTTTCAAAAAATTTAATCTGGTTTGTGTTGAGGAAATGAGCCATTTCATGCAGTTAGAAAACCATCGGAGATAACAGAGCAGTTAACTCCCTCCATGTTTCTGCGTGTTGGAACATTTTAAACTTAGCATGTTTAATCATTTCATATTTTTTTTTTCCTGATTAACGTAAGGGGCCGTTCGAAAAGGACGTCCTCAAAATTTTCCCGAAATGGGACTCCCCCTATACCTCCGTTCAATCAGGACTCCCCCATCCTATCCTAGCTATTCGGACGTCCGAAACTTAAAAAAACTATTGTATTCGGAAAATTTTGCAAATTTTTACTCGGAAAACGTAAATTTTGTTCTACGAAAAGGTTGACAATTTTACAAATTTGTACTCTAAAACTTTTGAAAATGTGGAAGATTTGTACTTGGAGAAAACGTGGAATTTTTTTTTAAAGAATGACCTCGGTAAGGGTTGAAAATTTTGCGAGCTTATAAATTATGCTGGAGAAAAATTTGACAGTTTGCAAATGGACCCTGAGCTTTTAAGTTCTGACTTTTCCAGAACTGGGGGTACACAGTTTACTGACTTTTGCAATTTATAACGCGATATTGAGCTCAATTTCCCTTTTACTTTAGGAACTGATTTTATTTGGCATTTCTTTAGTCCAGTGAACGTCCGAGTAGGTCATACCCCCCTCGATCCCTACCCCTGTCCTCATTGTGTTCGTTATTCAACCTATACCCCACATGAGGACGTCCTTTTTGATTAGCCCATAAAGAAACCATGAAATGGAATAAATTGACGTTTATTTTTGTAAAGGTTTCCGCAAAACATATGAAATTTAAATGTTCAAATGGTCCGTACGTAGCACCGTTTTCTAGAAGGGCCAGTTTTCTTGTCATGCATTCTTGTAATGCGAGGAAGCCTTTCATTTACATGCTAGTACAGTTTTCAAATGACTGAAAGCATATTGTGCGCATGCGCCATTTTCGTTTATCATGCATTGGTTATTATGCATTGGAAACCCATTGTGAATACGGCATAAAATTGTGCGAAACATGTTTGAACATTTTATTGATTATTTTTTTGTCAACCAAAAATATGTTGTTGCAAATCTTTAAAAAAATATGTACTTTGTCAAAGTTTTTGGTCTTTGGAGGATAAATTGTTTAGTATTTTTTAATCTAGTCTGTGTTGAGGAAGCCATTCCAATCAGTTAGGAAAGCTTCGGAGATAACCACAGTGCGCAGCGTATGGTCGCTTCTGTCAACTAGAGGTTTTTGAAAAAAAATTGGATTCGACTTTCGTCAACTGAAATGCGTTGTTTCAAATCTTTAAAAGATGTACTTAGTCTGCTTAAAAAACAGGCTATCATTCATTGCAACATTTTGAGTTGTTTGGTGGTTTTTCAACTTGTGGAACGTAAATATGCTAGTTCCATTGATTTGAATGTAAAGAAGTTATCCCAAACTTATTTGATATGGAGTTTTCTTTTAGGCTCACTGCTAATTTTACTAACGTCGTACATCGCCAAGTTCTTCGTAACATTGTTAAGCATTTCGCTT
This sequence comes from Megaphyllum sjaelandicum, assembly GCA_034698745.1. Taxonomy (NCBI): domain Eukaryota; kingdom Metazoa; phylum Arthropoda; class Diplopoda; order Julida; family Julidae; genus Megaphyllum; species Megaphyllum sjaelandicum. The sequence goes on along the minus strand of JAQGBX010004159.1, from coordinate 9,532 downwards.
TTTTTTTTTTAAAAAAAAGTGAATTGTTAAGCCGAAGAATAAGGGCTTTCATGCACGAAATGGTCTACTTGGCTTTCTTCATTTTCCAATTTGCAATTTCCTCTAAAACCCGTTACCTTGAGAATATGTGCACGAAAGTAATTCATACAAGATTTTGCTTTCATGATTTTTATTGGTTTTTGCGGCGGTTTTTCGGCTTCGGTTCGTGCACGAAGTGGTCTTACTGTTGCGGAGGAAATTTCCATATTACGATGTAAGTTATTTTGTTTGCAAAAACTACAGTAAAAACTGAATAAGAAGACTGAATTTAAGTGATTTTTTTCCATTTTTTTTTCTGCAGCTATAAAAATAATTTTGAATGTAAGTCAGGAAATGCGAACATTTGCATGCGAGGGTTTATCTCAGAACGAGCTGGATATGAATGAGCTCTTCTTGAATTATTTCGTATGCAACCATTGTTAGGCAGAATGGCGCATGCGGAGAATGGAAAAGATTTCAAATCATGCCGCTAATTCATCTTGAATTCATTAAAGATGCGGTTTGTGGAAACTTTTACACGTAAAAATACTGTATAGATCAGACCGTAGCATTTGTTTGCAATTACCGAGTTTGCAGTTTGCTGGTAAGCTTGACCAATTTGTCGGCCACATTTTAAGTTATTCGTAATCGTTCGTTGTTTTGTTTTTGTTTTTTTTGCGAATTCTAGGACAGAATATTTCCAATGTAATTGAGACTATAATATAATTAAAGCAGGGTTCTCCCAGACCTGGAAAAACCTGCGTAAGTCCGAGAAGAATGACTAATTATTTTAAAAATATCAGGGAAATTCAACGTATTAATGTTGTCCGAATCCAAACTCGAGGATAAACTTGCAAAATGTTCAACTTTTTCCAACTACATATTTACAAAAATTTCAACCTTTTTCGAAGATAAATTTGCAAAGTTTTTAATAGTTTTCGAAAAATTACTTCGAAATTTGACTTCTCGGAATACAAATATGCAAGATTTCCAACGATTTCAACACAAATAATGCTAAAAAATGTCCAATGTGCAAAATTGTCCACTGTGTTCGAGTACATATTTGTACAATTTTCCGAGAGCAAATTTGGAAAAATGTTCAACATTTTCTAATACAAATTATCAAAATTTTCAAAAACATATATCATGCTAATTTTGCAAAATATCGATGCAAAACATGATTTACAATATCGTGGATAACGTTGCCATAAGTCAGTTTTATCTTTGGTCGTGGAAATTTGTTTAACAGCCTAAAAAAAGTCAAGGAAGTTAAATATAGGCTTCGTGTAAACTTGCTGGGGGAACCCTGTAAAAAGACGTATTTCTACGTCAAAACAATAAAGCTGGATAATTTTCTTAGCTGTAAAGTTGGCAATGACGCTCGTTCCATATATTTTTCTGCAATACATTCTCAAAGCACAGTCCAACCCTGAATAGTGGAAATCGACCCGGCATCAAGATTGTTTCCACTTATCCGGTTTTTTCACTTATCGGGTTTTTGCGTGATGCGCTCAAATTAGATCAGTTTCTGCCCAGATTAGTCAAATACAAAAACATAACCAAAAAAAAACATAAACAAAGCTTTATAACTTAAACACGCACAGTCAGCAATAAGACCTAGCAATAGGAGAGGAGAAACATTAAGTCCGGTTTTAAATATAAACAAAATCTGCACATAGGGCTTGCAAATAATTTCCACATAGTCGGTTTTTCCATTTAGGAGGTTTCACTTACCGGGTTTCATATAACATAGACAATGTATTCTAAAAGTTCGAGGCTTTAAAATGTTTTGCATTTATTAGGTGTTTTCACTTATCGGTTTTCTACTTATCCGGAAACGACTGTATAGTTTGTTAGCATTTCTTCAAATTCTACCAAATTTTTTCCATCTTTTTCCAGCCATCCGCCATATTTAGATGCATAGATTTCTATTAACCAATAACCGTATTGATTTTCAATATAAACGCGAATATAATCTCACTTAGGGATGTGAAAAAGTAGGCGATCCTCTCCTTAAATGGCGCCATTTCCCAACAAATAAATGGCTGGAGATTTCGCCTTCGTCAGAGGTGTAAATGGTTGAGATGTTACTGCGGAGGAAGGTGTGGGAGATGGCAGAGGGCCCGCAGATCACGCGGACGAGGAATGTGCCAGATATTACCAGAGGCTGCTTATGGAGCCCCCCGATCGTAAAATAAGATATTGGTTTCCGAGCTAAACCGATAGCGCATAATGTTTTTGTTTTAGATCGAGTATCTCGGAAGAAAGTTAAGGCTGAGGCCGTGATTTATGAATGGAAATACCCGGATCTACAAATCATCTGGAGCAGATCGGAATTGGAAATCAAAGGACTAAGACAAATAGAGGGAAGGGAAACCAATGGAGGTAATGCATAATGAAACGTGGGGAAAAGGGGGAAAATGGAGATAAATAAATGAGAAGGAATGCGGCTAGGTTTCTTGGAATAAAAAAAAAAACACAGTCGAGGAATAAATCATTGATTTTTATCAGCGAATTAAACGATGACGTCGAGCCGTGCCAACGCGCCTTCCTGAGATGTTGCTTTTCTGGAGAAATGCGAGGATGTTATTTACATAAAGCGAAATTTCTATTGATCTTGAAGTAGTTTGAATTGGCCACCTGGTCACAGTTCTTGCGTCAACAACCAAGCGCTTTTAATCAAGTACAGTGTATTTCAAAACCTTCCTGCTACTAACAATGGCTGATTTGGGAAATTAGAAAAGTACAGGGAGAGAACTCAACGTCTCATTTATAGAGCTTCTTTTTCTCCATAATCTTGATAGAAAATTACCACGATATAAAAAAAAACATTACTGTTTGCACATCCGCTAACGACCGAGTTGCCACCAATGGGCTGGAAGTACGTTCTAAGAAGTAAAGTACTTCAAAATAAAGAAAAAATGTGTTTTGACTTGTCACAAATACTACAACTTTTTTGGTGTTATGGAAAACCTCTAAGATAGACCTCATCCAGAATTTCATAAGCATTTTTTTTTCCAAAAAATTGCAGTTTTCAGTTAAGGCGGTCACACACGGGGAAAGTTATATCTGGAAATAAGTGGCGAGAAATTGCGGAAAAGTTATTTCACTTGAAACAATTACCTGCTGCTGCACACTCGCGGACTCGCAGCGATGCTTTCAGAATACCCCTACGGTATATGTAGCATTTGACAGCACTTATTCAAAAGTAAATGGCAGTAAACTAATTTGACAGCATTGCTTTTATCCCATCCTAAAACGAATGTCTTTCCTGATTATCTATTGAAAAGAAGGCAACTTTTGTGCATGACTGTAAAACACATTACGTCAGTTCATTTCCGCAAATAACTTGCTCACAATAGGATCGCATTCTATTCTTGAAATATATCTGGAAATTTGTATCAACACACGGGGAAATATCGTGCAATAATATAACTGGAAAGAAGTTTCGGGATACAATTTGCATCGTGTATGACCGACTATTATACGTCACCATGCTTTTCTCGGTGTGTAGGCCTACCTACCAGCATGCATGTTGTACCTTTTCCTGTGTTTCATATAAAAGGTATTCATGATCACCTTTTCAACGGTTTTTTGTTCAAAACACCTTTTTAGGAGTTTAGAAATACCATTAGGTGCACCTCAAGCCTGAAAAGAGCCATGCAAATACCTGTCAGTGTTGCTGTTCCAAATTACCTAATTTCCCTAATATTTCATAGAGTGCTATAGACGCATATTCTAGTATATTCTTTACCCTGCAGTCAGTACACAGTACCATGTGGCAGGGGGGGGGGAGATCATCATACAATTTAAATCTGATTGATTCCAAAATCATAATTTAATTAATTTTCCCGTATTTGGGATTTTATCGAGGACGGTGGGAGGTGAAAGAAAGACGGTCATGGCCGATTTAATATAGGAACTATCTCAGCATTCGCGTGGAGAAATTGTGGGACACCATGAAAAACCACAATAGAAGATAGCCGACCTGGGAATCGAACCTGAGTCTACCGAATGCAACGTTCATTGGCTCAAGCTGTTAGCACTCTTCTTTAAGGTCGCACAATAGAAATTCAATGAGTTCGAAGCGGATCGATATGTACGTGATCGGGGCGCAGGGTACCTTTCTACGGTGTACATTCCGTATAAGATTCGTGTGAATGAAATGCCGCGAAAAATAGCACTATTTTAGAAAGGCAAACTATTATAAATAAAAATCTTTACGAATAGTGAGATTAGCCAAGACATTAGGTACCGAATGCAAGTAGATTTTATTAGATTAGCACTCTGTAAAAACTACTGTACTTTACAAACAGCACGATTAGTTGCACACAACTCAAAAACTACACAGTACAGTAGTTACTTAACAATTAACGCATGTACATTTCATTTGCATCCGAATTAGTTTATCTATATATATATATATATATGTATATAAAGAAATGTATGTTTGCGTGTGGATATGGCTTAGTGGGCGAAAAGTTTTTCCATGAAGCGCCTTTGCTGAAGTTTTATAATGGGGGCACTGCGGTCATAATTCGTTCATTAGGCCAATTTCGTCGCTTCAGCAAGTCGCTATTTGGTCCTTTTTGAATGTCCCTTGGCTGGTTTCATAAACCTTATAAAATTGGCCAATGGACCGATTCTTAGGTATTATTGGCATTTTTTTCTCTATATTGAAGAGCTATGTTTCATATAAGCAATCCCTTATAGCAGAAGCATCAGTTAACGTGTATGGATATAGATCAACCTCCTGTCAAATTGTAAATCCGACACCTAAACAGATTTTGTCAAGTTTTTCTCTCTCTCGCTACTGTTTTTGAAGAAGATTTTTCTATTTTTTTATTCCGTCTGAAAAGGACACCTCCTACCTAATCTATCTTTTTGAAAAAGCGTCCAACTTGAGGATTATGGTGGTTGTCATAAATCTTTTGCTTGCTGGGAAAATACGATTTTTTGCTATTCATCTGGCATTAGGCCCACTCAAATCTATACAAACGTAATAGGATTTCTATTGCTTATCAAAAATGGAGTTGCGCGCATCCTTAAAATTAAAAAAAATTGATGTTTTAGCATAATAGAGCAAGTTTGGACTGTAAGCCCGCTAGTTGCGTAATTTTTATAGGCAAAAACAACATTATTTCTCATATTATTTGTTGAATTTGGAGTTTATGAGAGGACATCGATTAGCAACAAACTGAAGGCTTCTTATAGAAAGTTACCATGAAATGTCCAAATTTAAATATACCATTATTCATTACAAATACTCTATAAGTGGACAAGGTAGCATGATTTCAGCAGGTTTAGAAGTGCATTGTGGGGAAGGAATCTTTCGAAGTAAATTATTAACTTCAATTCTGGTTCAGGTGCAAATTTTCTAGTCAGCTTTTTTATTTTTAATTCCAACTCGGTTTCTCCCCAATGGAATTTTGGGCCATTTCGTGAATTCTTCAACGTTTTTCATCCCATTTAAGATGAAATGCATCTGTGACAAGTGCGTAAGAGCAACTTTTTCGTCTCGTTGAAGTAACAAGTTCGCCGTTAATGATTCCCCGATGACAAATCTGAGCGTGGTTTAGAACTGACAAAGGCCAACCGCCGGTGAAGCTCAAACTAATTTTTGCAATATTTGCATTTGAGTTTTTCTTAAAGTTTTAAGTAAAGTTCGTTGCCGTGTTTTTTATTACCAGGAGCATTGACGATAAATCTCCTGCTTGGAGCCTAAGCTTTCTCCGAGGGAAAATGCCCTAAGACTTTAACCTTTAAGCTTCTTAAAGTTGTTTTCCCTTCCACTATTTTTACATTCAGTAGAAAAATGACGCTATACTGTAATCTGTTTAATAACACGGGGCATTATGGGCATGCGCGATGAAACCGGCTATTCAAAACGCACTAAAGATGCAGGATTTCGGCTTAAATTCTTGCTTATTTTGACAACGACCTTGTTATGGAATCCCTTATGTTACTTCGGGTCCAAATGTTTTCCCCAAGCTGAAAAAATGTCCTTTCCGCTATGAAAGTAAATACGCGTATTTTATCTTAGAAGGCTGAGTATCCAATTTGAGATCCAGATTTCCATAACAAAGTTAAATTTTTAAACTTTGTTTAGCTTCAAGAATATACTGTAGCTACAAAAATTGTTAGATTTGTTCGTATTTACTAACATCTTTTCGTGTTTAACTAACAAATGCGTGCACTCGTTTGTATCATTCAAGATACAAACGAGTGGACGCATTTTGATCCGATTTGATTTTTTTTATATTTGCAAGTGTCTGACAGTTTTCAATACAAAAACGATGTATTAGTACAATTCTAAATTATTTTTTAAATGCCCGAGTCTTGAACTTTCTAAAAAAAATTGTAAATTTCATAGAAATTTAGAATGAATATTGTAATAAAAAAAACATTGGTGATTGTTTGTATAAAAAATTGTATATACAGTAGTCTGATGAAATGTTTGAAGCATTTTTCCTGTCATATTTTTTCTTTGTTACCACTGCGTAAATGTAAAGGGTGCCAAGAAATATTTTTTTCGGGAAACACTGCTACATCGCTGCAATAACTTAAGCTATCTGTCCTCGAATCTGCAAGATTTCCAGACTGAATTTTTAATTAACCGCATTGAATTGATGAATCATTGTGACAATAATGGCGTCTTTTGAACCATTTCCCCTTGCAGAATTTGGTCGTAAAGATGTCTAGTTAGCAAACCATCTACCAACCATTGTGTAATCAGTAGCACACATCGTCTGGCAAGTTTTAAGAAAGCCATTTTACAACTGCATTTGGCAGGTTTATTAAAACTTATGAAGTGCTTGCTTCCGTGTTAATAGTTTACTGGCGCGTAATATATGGATTGAGATAGAATAGAATGCATAGGGAAACTATACGACATGGGAATGATGAAACAACTTGTTAAACCGCAAATTGGCAGCTCATACAGTAATTTACCTATTAACATTTTAGAAGATACTGTGCAATAACTCAGTGCAATGACAACACTGAATTTGCAAGTGTGTGTAATGCATGCTCTAGTCTTGAACGTTGGTTTGTTTGTTTTGTGGACTTTTAACGTTGACCTTTGTCTTGAACGTTCTAAAAAAATTTTAATTTTCATGGAAATTTGTTTGAATTGTAATGAAACATCCTTAAGTGTTAAAATGTTAACTATACCAGGAAAAAACGCATTTAATCTGAGTTTTTAAAAGGATGGAAGTGTAGTTGAATTTGGATATAAATTCAGTATAACTGTTTAAATACTTAAAATACGATGTATTAGTAAAATTATAATTTTTTTTTAAGTGCTCGGGTCTTGAACGTTTGTTTTGTGGATTTTTGACATTGGCCTTAGTCTTGAACGTTCTAAAATAATTGTAAATTCTATATAAATTTCGTATGAATTTTAATGAAACATCCTTGAATTTTAAAATGTTAACTATGTCAAGAAAACTGCATTTAATCTGCATTTTTGAAAGAAAAGAAGTCTAGTTAAATTTGGATGTAAATTCTATATTTACAAGAAAATTGAAATAACATGTTGCCTATAATAATATAGAACGTTGTACCCAATGCTATAACATACATGCAGTCATTCCTGGACGTTCTATTTCGCAACTTTGTCGAAGTAACGAAGCGCAGTATTTCACCAATTGCCACTAGTGTCCTTTACTACCGGATGTGATATACGATGGCTTTCTTTATTATTATAGCCTACTGTCCCTTCGGGGGAAGGGGCTTTCCCGCCTCATACATATTTTATGACTACCAAGTGAATAATTTTATCTTTGATATTAGCCTGGTGCATTTTTTTGAATTAGTTCTTGGAGCATTTGGCTGCCATAAAGTTTCTAGATTAAGATGGGATGCCTCGGAGCAGCAGTGTCTTGATGGAAGCTTTGAGGAAATTCGAAATGTCTATTCGCATCACTCATATAGAAACTTGCTGTATATTGGCTCGAGTCTCGTTTCAACTTCCTAGGCATTTTCGTCTCCTTTCTCACTCTGCCATCTTTGAATTCCTTTCGGTGTTTTACGCGCTGACTTTGACTTGCAAATGGGGATTGGTCGCGTGAAAAATACAAAATAAATCAAGTTTGCTTTAACTTCTTCTTCGGTGTGGATTTAGAATGTCAGAAAGTTCTGGAAGGGGTTTCTAGCTTCGTCTTGCCGAAAGGACCGGCTGAAAAGTAAGCTTTGTCGCTTTGTGGATGAATAGTGATTCAAGACGGTTCATTTCATTTTCGATATTTTTGATTATAATTAAGAATTCTACGTATAGTAAAACGCTTCCCAAGCTTATGACGTATGATTGATTACCTACGAGTATCCTGATTTTGCTTATGATGCTAGTGCTTTGGTTATCAATCTTAAAAATTGACGCACAACTAAATAAATGTAAAATTGGGTACACGCTAGCCACCAAACAAACATTAAAAAATTATACAAACTAGTTTTGCAAGACCTGAGCGTACACACTGCATCAAAAACCTTATTGACAAAACTGAGCAGACGACAGAGGAAACACGATATGCAGTCGTCTGCAATTTCATCGATATTGTGAAGACGATGCGTTGATAGCAGCGCCACCGCCAAAAGGTGAAACTATTTTCTTTTAATCTCACTGACACTCGACTGGAAGCCAAACTTGATTTTCTAGTTTTTAGTTTGGCAAAAACAGTTTGCAACGAACGAAATTTCTTTCGTGGCCATCATTCAGTCAAGTTTCAAGTTTGTTTGAAGTTTTTAGTGGAAGTTTGGGTAAAGTGTGTACCCGGCTTTATAAAAATAGCGAATTTATTCCAGTTGGCCATTTTTACGAAATAATGGCCAACTTCCAGAAGAAACATTAAATTGAGGGGTTCTCGAATGCTGAAATGTTTTCAACGATTCACTACTCGAAAAAAAAATTCGAGTGAGTTTTCTTGGTGTTACACTTGGGTTACACATGTCCGGTATTTTTCCGAGTTTTTAAACCCCCTCCCTCCCTCCTGTCCGCCCTTGTCCGGTTTATGTAACCCACCCTCCCCTACCCCTGCCTTCCCCATTTCTCGTCCAATTTTGAAAACAGCTTGTTGATTACATAAGCAATTTGTTTATGTACTTTATCAATTTTTACATTGATAATATTACTATTAGTGAACCACAAACCTACAGAATATTATACACATGACTGTAAGTAAAACAGAAAAAAACAAAATGAAATTGAAAACGAAACGATGTTTCAAAATCTGAGTTCAGCCAATCATCCATACTTTTAATTGTTAACACGGTTGCTTTCGTCTGAGTTTTGGTTGCCTTAATACCTGGAGTTGTCACCTCAATGATTTCTTTGTGATCAAGAGAATATGCATATTGAGTTATTGATGCTTTCAGAGACTTAAAATTTTAAGTAATTATTCGATAAAATGGACTTGTCTTCATCTTGTAACGTGACAATTAATTATGATACGCAAGTTGTGATTTCTCCTGGAACTCAACTCGGAAGAATTTACGACTTCATCATTTTGAGTTTAAA
>JAQGBX010004158.1:0-15863 GCA_034698745.1 Megaphyllum sjaelandicum | reverse complement strand
ACGCTGACACATCCCCTGGCGTTGGTGTTTAGCCCTCGTGTGCAGAAATAGACCAACGTTAAAAATCCACAAACCAACCAGCCAACCAGCCTTCCCTTGAATATACCGATCCCTATTCAGGGTTTTCCCAGACTAGTAAAATGCATTTAAGTATGGAAAAGTAAGGGAAATGCAATGTTGTCACAATCCAAAATTAATGCTTCTTCGTGATAAGTTTGCGAACTTAAAATTTTTCCTGTAAAAATTTCCAAAATTTTCAGTTATCTCTAGAATCAACTCGCAAAATTTTCCACCTTTTTCGAAGACATAATTACAAAATTTTTAACTTATTCCTAATCCAAGGATATACTTGCAAACAATTCCAGTTTCAAGGACAAACTTACAAAATTTTAAACTGTTATCAAAGGCAAATTATGCAAAATTTTCCACGTTTTTAGAGTATACATTTGCAAGATTTCCAACCTTTTCCAACACAGATTTGTGAAATCTTTTTATAAAAACCGAGCAAGGTGGCTTAGTGGTAGCATTGGCTCCTATCTATGACTCCAACGTGGATTGTGCCCATGGTTCAGAGTTGGGCAGTTTAGTTACAGCTAAATTGCCAACTAATTTTTGCCCATACTAAACTGGTTCAATGACAAAACCCGTTTAACCAGTTTTCTCTATGGGCAAAAATTAGTTGGCAATTTAGTTGCAACTAATTTTTGTCCAACTCTGGCATGATTGGTGAAATACCTACTTGAATATGCACTCTCTGAAAATGTTGAATTGCCAAACATTGTTAAATTTACATGCAATAAGTATAAAGTAGCTTTTTTTACATGTTTGGCAGTTTACACACATCGTTTATTTAAGTGAATTACTCAAATTCATGCGAATTTCTAATTTTAATTTTCCAACAGCCAATACTTAGTCAACCGATACAGCGGTTTTATTTGCGGCCAATTTAAAATGCTGTCATTTCTTGGTAAACTGTATGCCGAATAAGTGTACTTTTTTTACAGATGCTGCAAGGAACTGAATCAGTGGGATCTATTGTTGGACTATGGCAATACAAAAGGTCGTGGAAACCCCTATCTGGTGTTGGAAAGTGCTTGGCGAGTTCCAGATTGGAATCTGATGAAGGATTCGTTAACTCAAGTGGAATCCAATTGTCCGAAAGAAATGGCATGGAAGGTGAGCGTCAGAATTTCTTGCCATAAGCGTAGTTTTTGTTGCCTTTAGTTTGTCGTAACGGTTTGTAGCAGCAAATCTAGTAACAAAGTACTGCGTAGATTAAAGCTGGAATAACTCAGCCTAGGGGATTTACCGATCAAAGGTATAACGACGAGAATACCAAGTTGTAGCAAAAAGTAGAAAAGTTTATTGACCAACTTAATAAGTGGCAATACCTTAAGCGACCTTACAAAACGGATTACCGGGTCATCATGGCAGATAAGAAAATAATGAAATGTTGAACTAAAATAATCCTCATTTTGGATCATCCCCAATTTGGGTCAGCACCAAAGAAAACCCAATACAAAGCAACAAATTACTGGTCCCAGATTCTATTCTATTCTATTCAATTCTTTACCCTGCAGTCAGTACATAGTACCATGTGGCCGGGGGGGATTATCATACAATTTAAATCAGACTAATTAGTCTAGTCATGATTGATCCCAAAGTCACAATTTAATTAATTTTCCCGTATTTGGGATTTTAACGAGGAGGGTGGGATGAGAAAGGAAGACGGTCATGGCCGACGGATTTAATAAAGGAACTATCTCAGCATTCTCTTGGAGAAAGCACAATCGAAGATAGCCGACCCAGGAATCGAACCTGAGTCTACCGAATGCAAGACAAGGATGCCAACCTCTAAGCCACCTTGCTCACATTCCCTGTGAAACCTGTTGCGAACTTAAAAGCTGTTGAACACAAGGATCATATCAATAGAAAATTGTATTTTTTTGTGTTAATTTATTAGGCTTATGAAAATATTTATAATTTATTACGAAAACGTTGAAAACAATATGCAAAATTGCTACACTGTCATCATCTAATTGTTTCTGGAGAATGTCGGCTTTTTGACGTTTTACCAGGATACAAAAAAGTCATTGTGTCAGTAGTGTTTATCCAAGATAAATGATTGTCATCATCTGTTTGCTTTTTTCTTAGGTAAATCTTTACCGAGGATTTGTAGCCATTTGCCATCCCGACGAACATCATTTGAGCCTAGTTGAGCGATTGGTGGAAGTTGCATCCGGACTGTGCATCAAGGAGTGGAGAAGACTTCCTCATATTGTTTCCCATGTACACATTCCTTATTTACAGGTAAGTAACAAAATCCTCCAGATAGCCAATTTTAAATAGGTAACTACCGCGTTCCTCCGAAAATAAGATTGAACCGGAAAAAAAGCCCTAGAATGATGTTTCCGGATGCTCGTAACAAAAGCCCTACCCCTCAAAATAAACCCTAGTTGGGTATTTCCATTGAGTATTTGTAACTAGCCAAGCGGGCACAGTTAGACGATAGGTAAACTCCTATGTAAATAGATGAACTCGAGGCTTATTACCGAATGGCCAATCAAAGAAATGTTTTGGAAAGGACTACTTAAATGCACACTTGTGAAATAAAGAAACGTTTTCTGAATTGTAACGCCTGCAATTGTTGTCGAAGACATCCCTGGATGTCTTTTGGAGCAAAAAATAATGTAAGATCCGGTCTTATTTTTGGAAATCATGGTAATAGTAAACTAATTATCATGTATTGAATGCCATGTAAAGTTTGGTTTTTAGTTTCTCTTGTTCTATGCTGACTAATTTAATACCATTTTTAATAAGTAGTTGTGGGCTATTCCTCATAACATCTACAGTCGAATCTTTTTAAGGCAAAGTAGCTTAATCCAAATTATTGTTAGTTCAAGCTAATTTTTAGTACCATCATATGTTCGAAAAATGTTAATTTCTTTGTTAAAGGCTAACTTTTCATTATCCAAATTTTTGGTTATGATGACCGAATTTTTGGAGTTCCCAAGTAGACACTCTACTTTTCTTTGAAACGAATACTAGGCTTCTAAAAATGTCATCCTGAAACAAACAATCTTACAGTTTACCTGGGAGAGATTTTGTAATAACTTCTGATAATAGAGATCTAACGTTCTGATAACGACAACTGTGGAGTTTGTCTTAATATGGTTTGGCTGTAAGAATAAATTTGAAATAAAAATGAATGCTGTCAATGGGTTGGAATCCCTTGGTTCTTTATCTTCTTCTACTTGATTTTACATTCTGATTTACTTGTTTAGGCTGCTCAACAAATAATGGAGCTGCAGGAAGCTGCCCAAATAAACCAAGGTCTGCTTACCACAAACTTGGCACGGCAAGCCAGTCTTCAGGACATGAAGGCCGTTGTGAAAACATGGCGCAATCGATTGCCGGTTATTTCCGATGATCTTTCACACTGGAGCGACATTTTTGCATGGCGGCAGCATAGTTATCAGTTGATTATTAACACCTACGATAATCTGGGACAGCAGGAACCCGGCAATCATTCCATGCTTGGTGTGCACGCATCCGCGCAAGCTATTATTCATTTTGGCAAGATTGCCCGGAAACATAATCTACCAGGGGTTTGTTGGGAATGTCTTAGCAGGTAAGGTGAAAATTTCAAATCAATTTCAGTATTTATCTAAAAAAAATTATGCACGGGTTGAATTTTATTTACTTGCAGCTAATAGTATATACAACACTGTAAATGGCTATGATTAAGTTTAATTTATACATATAAATTATATATAGACACAAAAAGACATTAAGAACAACAGCTGAAGCCTGATGCATGCTAACAGCATGGCAGCGGATCAGGGTTACATTGTGCAGATAGCGCCAATTTCACATACACTAGTTTTTCACACTGTTTTGGAACAAAAAGGGGAGTACAATTAAAATATGCTTTTGCAAATGCTTTTTAAAAAGTGTGAAGCAAGGCTTCGGACAGCGACGACAAAAGTAATTTAATTAATACGCTCATTGTTGCAACTATAAACTGGAGCGGACGATGAGCAAAAGATACATGTATAAGATCTGTATCTTGAGATCACAACCCAGATTTTAAGAAAAATAAACGTGAATTATATGCATATTTGTAAATATATATACAGTATATATATATATATATATATTTAAATCGGACTCACTATCTTACACGAAGTCATTTTTAATGTTTTATTTCGGCGTGCTTTCTAAGTTTTTATTATTATAATTATTGTTATTCTCATTTATTATTATTATAATTTTTTTTTCAGAATTCATACCATTCCTAGTGTCCCAATTGTGGATTGTTTTCAAAAGATTCGGCAACAGGTAAAATGCTGCTTGCAGATGGCGGGCAGCACTGGAAAGAACGAGCTGCAGGAAGTAAGACAACCTAAATAGTGTTTCTAACATAAAAAGCTCATAAAATACATAAAAAGTAGGCATAGCTGTTCTAAATCTATCACCGAGCTTCGTGCTAATACGGATTCTTACTTTAGGTCCTTCTTATTGTATGCGATTAGACTATGGAATAATCTTCCTAGTAATAGTTAAGATTTGTTACAAATTCAATTTATCAGCAATGCATATTGTCGATCGCAACTGACGTAGGAGCATTCTCCTGAAAATGGGCGAGACCCTCCTACTATATGGCATTTGTTTTCTGACGTGCGGTAGAGTACTGAGTTGAATTGAATTTAAGTATCATACATGTACTGTATGTTTATTATTAAAATGATTAATTTTGTATTAAATAATTCAAAAATATACTTTGGATATTACAGGAATATGTAGTGAATACAACAATATGCAAATTATCTTTTTGAGTATCATACATATGTCTTTTATTAAAATTAATTTTGTATTGCAATTTAAAAATATGGTTGAATTTTATGAGAATATGGAGTGAATTCGACAATTTAATATTAAATGTTTGCTGCTTTTTGGAAAATAACAAGTTTTGCCATTTTTCAATGGTCCACTTTTGACTTACTATCAAAACTATTAGCTATGAATACTTTGCAATTTAGAAAAATCAGTTATGTACTAAATTTAATAAACATATTTTAACATTATATCTTTTTACTTTGTCATTTGCAGCTTTAAAATTTGAAAATGACAAAATGATCACCATTTTTTAACAATTAACTATTTGATAATTATTGAAACTATACCGTTGAATAGTGTTTTCATTCCTGAAATTTAATCTTAAGGTTTAAAATGTAAAATTAGGTATTGAATGAAATATAAATGTAATTTTTTGTGGGGGACTGTATATATTTCCGTATCTTCTTATACTTGACTCAAGGTTGATATTCTTGTTATTTGATGCTTTTCAGGGTTTGGATGTCATAGAGTCCACCAACTTAAAATACTTTACAAAGGAAATGACGGCAGAATTCTTTGCCTTGAAAGGCACTTTCCTCGCACAAATTGGCCGTTCTGAGGAAGCCAACAAAGCATTTTCTGCTGCTGTTCAGCTTCATGACACGCTAGTAAAAGCATGGGCTTTGTGGGGTGACTACTTGGAACAGGTGTTTACTCGTGACAGGTAATTTAACTACTTTAATTGTTTTTAAATTATTAAATTATTGTGCTATTGATGAGTTGCCTTTTGCCTTGAGAATTCCTTTCAGATAAAGGTTTTTACTCGTGAAAGTTTAGTTTGCAAAAAAATGTTGTTGGATTGGTGTTTTTACTTTAAACTAGCTGTTGTATCCTATTTATACTGTTGACGTCGCCGACGCCGATGGTCAAGACCAGTGAGACTTTTGAGAATATACAAAATTCTCCAAATGGCGTGCGTCTCTTTCGGACGAGAGTTTAAACCGAGGTCCTGTGTAGATTCCATTTCATAAGAAACAAATTTTTGGTAAAACAAGTCATTGCTGAGATTCGAGCCTCTAAAATGTCGAATGTCAAAGAGGTGGGAAATGTCTTCTATCATAGACCTTCAACAATTTTTAATGTTTGGCTAATCATGCGTTAAATTAAGTTTCAATATTCTCAACCTTTTTAAACTCAACGAAACTTGAAAATCTCCAATACGCATACATGTACCTACCCATCATTTACCAAAATTTCAATAATGAGTACAACGGCTAGTTTGTTATACTCTAGTGAAAAGTGATGAATGCATAAACACGATGTTAAATGATATTCATTGTATATAACTTTCACGTTTATTAGAGTAGCTATGGTTGACTGTTAATACCAAGCTTAAAATGCATTTTTTCTATATTCCAATTTGATTTTCGTTAATATTATTTTTATAGTTCTATGAATTAATATGCATTTGTTTCTTTTTCTTTCCAAATTATTAAAATGCATTGATAGGAAATTTGTACTTTTGGCATTTCAAGACTTATTGGAAACCATGTGCATTACTGTACAATTTTATTATAACTAACTCGACTATTTTTTTTAAATGTGATGAAGCTTGCTCATTTTATCAATGTTTTTATGAAATATATTACTTATCCTTGCACGAAAATATAGCTTCTTTAGCATAATTTTGTTATTGTTCTAGGCACATCAATCTAGGTGTGTCTGCGATCACTTGTTTTCTGCACGCTTGTAGACATCAGAACGAAGGCAAGTCTCGCAAATACTTGGCCAAAGTTCTGTGGCTACTCACGTACGATGATGAAAAGTGCTCACTTGCTGAAGCAGTAGAAAAGTATTCAGTTGGAGTGCCGGCTTTGCAATGGTTGCCATGGTAAGTGTTTGCTGACAAGCATTTTCAACTGTTGATTAAATCGAGATTGTTTTCATTGGTTTCGCGTTTCGTTAGGATTCCACAACTACTAACATGTCTGGTCAGGAATGAGGGTCGTCTGTTAATGGCATTGCTCAGCCAAGTCGGCAAAATGTATCCTCAGGCAGTTTATTTTCCAATCCGTACACTCTACTTAACATTGAAATTTGAGCAGAGGGAAAGATGTAAGTTTGGACATTTTAATGTATTTAATTAATCATTTCTGTAATATTCAGTTGGTGTAAAATGTCTATCTTCTCACAGATAAATGTGGTGAAGTTCAGCAGCACGTTGGTGATGTACGGCGTTCATCCATTGGTGCGACCCAGCAGAGTGGTCAGTTTCTGGGAAATTTTTCAACTGGAAATTCAGCAGCTCCTCCAAGTCCTCTCAGTTCTGTTGTGGAGACCCAGGGAGACGGTATGCACCTTTAAGGCTTTGTTATTAATGTTTCAATAACTTATCTTAAGTTTTTTGAACGGAATAACTCCGATGTTGGGTTTAATTTGAAGAAAATGTTCACATGCGTTTGGTTTCGATGCTAGGTTTTGAATTTAAATTAATTACAGCAGTAACATTTTTGAAATTGGTTAGCAATTTTCTCGCTTCATCTTTCAATAGATTTGTTATTGTAACATAACAGGGGATTTAAAAATTTGCCCGAGCACGTTTAACTATGAGGAGTTAATATTTTCTTACAGCAAAAGTATCATAACGAGTGTGTGTTTATTTAAAAGAAATTCTTTTGAAAATACGAAGGAATAATTCGGATTTTTGAGTTAATTTGAATAAACTTTACCCATGCACTGGGTATGCAATAACAATTAAGCATTTAGCAGCTTTGACACTTTTTACATTTCAATTACTTTTCATAATTTTAACAAAACATTTGATTTAAAAGATTTCATGTGCATGATTATTTAGAGCTATGATTAATTAAAAGACATTTATATTTTAATGCAATTATAATAACGAAATTAATAAGAGCATGTAATTGTTTGATTTAGAATCACAACAATCCTTAGGTGGGCAGCAGCAGCAGCAACAACAACATTCTCAAGCTCTTTCTCAAGCTGGTGATACAGGATCAATAAAAGCAACAACTCCAATGTGGAGATGCTCTCGGATAATGCACATGCAGCGCGAGCTTCATCCAACTGTGCTTATGTCTCTTGAAGGAATTGTTGATCAAGTAAGTTTACTCTTGTTAAGATTGTTTGTTGTTATTTTTACTGTATTTATTGTAATTTACTTTGAGAGGCTTAACAGTGATTCATTGTTAATGGGAATTTTTGGCGTAAGATTTAATAATTTCGTTAAAGGTTTTTTTGTTATTGGCAAGGTGAATTTTAGAGTCATAAATTATCCACACTTTCAATGAGGCTGGACATTGACATAGTGCAATCAAGGGGTCAGTAATGTTCTGATAAAGTAAAAACCAGAGATTTCTGGCACAAATTAGGATGAATTTATGTGCAACAAAAAAAAATTTGATTTATTTTTTCTTTGCTTTATTGTATTAGTTTATAATTTTTTTGTAAATTATTATAATTTAACACAAAAACATTTAAACTTTATAAAATACTGATATTTTACTACAAATGGTACTTCTGGTACTTCTTCCAATACTACAATAGATAAAAGTTGTTGCATTATTTATATATTTTTGTGTTAAAAACGTCTACCTATTATTATTATTTATTAAAACGTTGAGAAGATACTCTAATACATAAAATTAAATATTTTCAATGAAGTTGTTGGCTTGACACGTGAATTTTACATTCATAAATTTTCAAGTGGTTGTTTAGTTTTGATAAAATTGAGTTCATAGTAAAAGATCGAAAGGTTGTGATGAAAAATTAAGATCTTTTGGTTTGTTTTGAACATTGCCTTTATAATCATTAAAATAAAATTGTAAACTTAACATTGATTTTAATACTAAGAAGTTTCATTAGTCATTTCTTCAAAGTGCAAACGAGTTTCGGTTGATTTGAAACCCTAAAACAAATGATCTGTTATCATATTATCTTCAGATTGTTGCACACATTTATATTTTTTATTTTTAGATGGTTTGGTTTAGAGAAAGCTGGTATGAAGAAGTGCTTAGGCAATTACGCCAGTGTTTGTCCAAATGCTACGTTGTGGCTTTTGAAAGTAGGACAGATGTGACGGAAGCTACGGTCACTCCACACACCGTGAATTTTTTGAAGAAGCTCGTGAGCACATTCGGCGTGGGTTACGAAAACGCGACCAGCATCTCCGGGTCTTTTTCCAGCTCTGCAACGTCGAATTTTGCGCGCACTCAATCCAATGCTCAGGATCCTTCTTTTCACAAAATGAAAGCGAATTTTGCCAGCGAATTTGAATTTAGGCAAGTACATTAAATAAACTACAATTGACACTCTAACCCTTAATGAGCCTGGTGTTTGGAATCTATGGTCAATCCACACAATATTATTTTTTAAAGAAGCTCTAGAGCACATTCTGAGTGGGTTATGAAATTTTTGAGTGACATTTGGAGAAAAAATCCTGCATTTAAATCTGGGAAATGTTTCAATAATTTTTTAAGAGAGAATTGTGTAAAGATATAATTATTAACTTATTAGTAATGCGTTATTAAGAAACAGTTTATCAATTAGCTAATTCCCCTTCAGAACTAGCAAATAATGACCTGCGGTACCTTACTTTTAGGCCTTTATGGGCAACGGAAAATCCTTACATTCATTTTAGAGCGTTTCTGAGTTTTCTACAAATACGAATTCACGTGTGTTATATGGCCTACAATTTTGAATTGTAGACTACAAGGAAATTGAATACCAGGAAAACGTGTTTATTTAACATCTTTTTTTAATGGTCAAAAAATTATTGGCTAGTTCTTAAGGCTTGCACGACGTGGGTGTGATTACCTAATTAGTCAATTGCTGAAAAAGTACAGAAACAGTTATTTCAAGCACCCTAAGGCGTTTAGCCCCAACCAATTTTCCGGGTGATCCTAATTTTTTTTTTTGTTCTTCAGCACACCGGCATCGCTAAAGCTGCAAAATCTAATCAACAAACTTAAGAAATGGATAAAAATTTTGGAAGCCAAGATTAAAACACTACCCAAGTAAGATCTGTTAATCGTTTATTAACCCCTTATAAGTTAAAGTTCTATTGAAAGTTAGTTTTGATAAATAAATTACACCTATATGTTTAGCAATTTTTTTTTAATTTGTATTTTTTTCACTTTTGGAAACAACTTTTGATGCCATTTGTAAACAAATTAATCAATATTGAGATTTTCGAAAATAAACAGCGTCAAAAATTTATTTAGATTGCCAAAATTACAAAAAATCCTTCTTCAAATCTCAGGTTAGTTAAGAAATTCACTGAATATGTTTCCTCAATGGTCAATTCTTTAAAAAAAAAGTATCGATCCGGATAAAAATATGTATCCGCGAATCACGTAAGCAAAATTCGTCATATCTTCGTTGAAATGAGTGTAAGGCAAATCATGCATTTCTTATTTGTAGGTCGTTTTTAATTGAAGAGAAGTGTCGTTTTCTTAGCAATTTTTCATTGCAAACTGCCGAGATTGAACTTCCTGGTGAATTTCTTTTGCCAAAAGTAAGTTTGCTTGTAATTACCAATTTGATATTCATAAAAATTCATGTGTCGCTTGAAATATTTTTTGTTATAGCATAGCCACTATTATGTTAAAATTGCTCGCTTCATGCCTCAAGTTGAGCTTATACAAAAACATGGCATGGCTGCTCGTCGTCTTTGCATCAGAGGTCACAATGGGAAGGCAAGTGTTTATTTTGGTGCAGTCTTGTTCACATGCAGAATTTCATTTGGATGAAATAGAATTTGGATAGAATAGATTTTATTCGTTTAAGAAGACATTGCTCCTAGTGCAATATAATATTGTACAAGCATTATCAATGAAATTGTGCAAAATCAGTATAACAATTAAGTTTACAGCAAAATAGTCAAGGAATATTGATGAATCTGGTCTGTGAGCTTGTGGGGGATTTATATGTAGTCCGATTTGTTTTGAATATACCTCATACGTTAGGATGGTGGTTGGAAATTAGTCTGTACAATGGTTGGACTGTGTTTACTGTTAAGGTGTAACTTCCTGCCATTTAGTCAAATTCTTAAAATATTGTATTAGAACATTTTAGTATTTCATGATCCATGTGTTTCATTTATGTGTTTATTTTGAAGGTCTATCCCTATTTGGTCGTGACGGATTCTTGCATGTCCGATTTACGACGTGAGGAACGGGTGCTTCAACTGATGCGCATGCTGAATCATTTCTTATCTAAGCAGAAGGAAACTGCAAGGAGATTTTTAAATTTTACGGTGCCTAGAGTGGTTGCTGTTGCTCCTGCTACTAGGTTGATAGAAGATAATCCCCAGTCTGTCTCGCTTTTGGATATTTACAAGCAGGTAAGGATTGTCCATTACTAGATGACCAACTATAGCCAAGACCCAAGAAGGTTAAATTGCACATTAGATAATTCTGAAGAAAAATATGATTGGCAGCATTTATTTCAGTATCTCAGAGTGTAATGCAGTTTTGTTTAAAGTATATTGCAAAAGTCTCAATTGCGGTACTCAAACAGATTAACTTAATCCAAAATCCGAAACTAGATGAGATAGTCACAATTGTGCTTTCTGGTGGTTTTATGAACACACACTGTGTTTCATGCACAGAATTTCTAATAAATATTGTATAAAATTGTCTTCCAGCAAGGTGTATTTAAATTGAACATAAATGACTTGGGTACCATCTGAAAGATGCCTTAATATGTGTACAGTATATTGCAAAATCTGAATTCCAAAGCACTTTTGATTCCAAGCCTTTTCGATAATACATACTTGACTTGTAATAGGGAAAATAAGTTGCAGTGGTACTGCATAAAGCAATCATTTTGATTAATTTCAAATCTGAATAGTTTTTTTCATTAATCCAGTTATTTGTAAACTGGTCATTAGTAAAACTCAAAATTAATAATCTTTGGCCAAAGTGTGATTTTTTTTAAAATAGTATGTCTTTACATAGTTGTTTGTGAAGTGAAATTGAAAATTTAAATTCAAGAAATTAATACACTGACGTTAATGCATTAGTTTTACTGTTCCTCTAATCAGCCTTTTTATGATGGATACTTTTTAATTGGCATAACATGAAATTTGTTTTTTTAAAATTATCGAAAGTTATTTCTTTAGTTTTTAATTCTATGACATGACGCCGAACACCTAGTTATAGTGCGGTTTCAGCGTAATTTTAACAGGTTAATAATGGTAAAATTGTAATATGTGTGCATTTTATATGACAGCATTTTAAGTATCGCGTATATTGCCATTTCCAATTTCTAATATACTTATTTGCTTCTTTGAATTGACAGTGCTGTGAGAAATCTGGTATTGAGCATGATGCTCCGATTGCTCGTTTTTATGAACGATTCGCAGCAGTGCAAGCTCGTGGTTCACAAGCTAGCCACCAGGTTCTGCGCGACATCCTGAAGGACGTGCAGTCTACGATGGTGCCTCGGGACGTGTTCAAGAAATGGGCCATGGAATCGTTTCCATCAGCTACAGACTATTGGACATTCAGGAAAATGGTAACTAATTTGAAACCTAGGTTCCAATTGCCATGAACACCCATGGCGTTTACATGCTGAAAGTAATGTGCTGAGTTGAATTGGATTGAATTCTCAGAGGGGTTTAATATTTTCAGAAACTTTAAGTTTTGCATTTGCTTTGTTTTCAGTTTACCTTGCAGATTGCTTTGGCTGGATTGG
Organism: Megaphyllum sjaelandicum; assembly: GCA_034698745.1. Taxonomy (NCBI): domain Eukaryota; kingdom Metazoa; phylum Arthropoda; class Diplopoda; order Julida; family Julidae; genus Megaphyllum; species Megaphyllum sjaelandicum. The sequence goes on along the minus strand of JAQGBX010004158.1, from coordinate 3,305 downwards.
CTGAATTTGCACTTCACTTAACAAGACTTAATCCAGACATGATGTTCATTCATCAGGACAGTGGAATGGTAAACATCTCGTATTTCCGGTTTGATGTGGACGATGTCACAGGTGTGTTATTTTTTAATATCCCAGTGTTGTATTCAGTATATTGGGTTGGTTTCTCAAAATATCCCCTCTTTTGTTACATAACAATCTTACTTCAGATTAATGTTCTGATCATTACGGTCATTACTGTCCTTTGATGTTGCATACATGTTCGACTTATGCAGTAAAATGTTGTTTTAGCTTGTTGTAGCAACAAAAAAACTTGGGTCTGTCTTTGTAAGCGAGATTGGTCTTGAATATCATTTTAAACATGGTAAGATTTCCTTAGGACTATCACAGCAGTGGTGTTTTCTAGGGATCATTGCCATTTTCAAAATAAATCAATTTTATTCATCATGAAAGCATTCAGAGATTTTCAATGGTGCTGGATTTAACAATGCTTTTACATGTACTTGAGGTTTTGTAATGCCGTAAACTGCTAACTTCAGTTTAAAAATGTTTAAACATAAAAAAATTTATTTAGGTTAAGTCGATGTTAACACCATGATGTAATAGAAAACTAGTAAAAGTTGCTAAATTAAAAATGTTAGCTAGATTTTTAATTTGGAAAGGCTAGCACATGCTTTCAACATTCATTAAACGGGACAAGTATTTCTGATACTCTTTTAACAGCTTAATAATTTTCGTCAATTTTGTTTGCGTTTTCTTTGCATTCTAGTTGTGAAAACTTTGAAAATATTTGTGTTTTAGGTGACTTGGATGCTACTCGTCCAGTTCCATTCCGACTTACACCAAACATTGCAGAGTTGCTTACAAGTGTTGGCATATACGGTCCTCTTACAGCATCAATGATTGCAACAGCACGCTGCTTCATTCATCCAAGTTTCAAAATCCAAGCCTTTTTAAGAGCAATACTTCGTGATGAGTTAATTGCTTGGCATAAAAAGGTAAGGAAATGAATTAACTATGAAATACATACTAATAGATTTGTTGACTATCCGGAATCAGGGTTCCCACATTTCTGGTAAACCTGGGATTGTCAGGGGATTTTTTTTTTGGTCAGGAGAAACCTGGGATTGTCAGGGGATTTTAGGAAGTCGTGTGAAAAGTCAGGGGATTTTTTACCCAACCAATTAAGCCTTTTACTTTAAACATAGGAAGTCTTAGCCACCCAAAAAACAAAAGTTATTGGATGAAGCAGCCAAAGAATCTTGTGGAATTGATATGGAAATTGTTAAGCTAAAAAATTCTCAATAATGGTAGGTTAGTTTATTTTAATGATTTTGACTGTCTAAAAACTGGTCAGGGGAAAATGCAATATTGATTCTGGGAAACCTGGGAAAGTCATGGGATTTTCATTTGCAATAAGTGTGGGAACCCTGACGAACTGGTCAGATCTTTTTTTTTTCCCTCCAATTAAAATCGTGACGTTACTCAACCAACGTTCCAATAATGTCACTTGATATAACCCTACACAATGATAAACGCACGAATCCTTTGAAGGAATTTGGGTTAGTTGAAAATTGCGAAAACAAAATCTGCGAAAGTGAAGCAGGTTGACTTCATTTTTAGACCCGTTGCAAAGTGTAAATGAATGCTACTTTCGCCCCAGAAAACTAGGCTCGAATTCGGTAGGCGTTAGACTGCCGGACCAAAAATGCGAAAAGGGGAACGCGTATTTAAAGGGGTTGAGATTTGAGATGATTTGCTTTTTATTTTTGTTTTGGGAGGAATCATGGAAGGATTTGCTGAGGGAAACCTCATTCAGCGACGTTTCAAACGGGAACACGTACAGTACAAACTGTTTCTGCATTGTCTTTTTTTTTTGTTTGGGGTTAGGGGGTTTTTCACACCCCCCTTCCTCGTGCCATATTTAATTGGATTACATTAAGTAGGTCTCTTCCTACACCGTTTTTTGAGGATAAAAGTTCAATCCGAAAAAGGCAAACGCTTCAGCGTGGTGCCAACGACACCACTCATCAGAGCACTAATTAAATCATTCCATATCAAATGCTTCTAATGCCAAATGCAAACGTTTTTGGGAGGAAACGTGCTACAATTAGCTCTGCACGACTACACCTACCAAATAAGAAACGGAACGTGCGGTTACCGCTCCGTGCAGGATGGGGCGGAATGTCTGATGAATTTTGCCAAATGTACGAAATTGGCATTTCGTAGGCAAGTTTTTGCCATTTGAAGGAAACCTTTTCAAACGATTCCATTCGCTTCTGTTTCGTTACGACAAATTTTACGACGTCGTTTTAGGGGAATTTTTACAAACGGTGGCAAGGATGAATTCAACGAAACAAGTTGTTCCACTTAGTACGTTTTTGGTATAGTCGGTGAATTGCTTTTTAATTAACAAGGGTTTACCAGTCCATTCTCCATGGGAATTATGGAAAAAGCATAAAACGAAATATACCAGAAAAAAAACTGACCTGATAACGAACGTAAATATAACTAGAAATTGTGAATTTCATATTTTTCAAAACAATTTCCCACGCGTTCATTTGAAATATGTAAGTAACATATGTACTGAAATGTATACTAGGAACTTAATCCATTCTCTAACAGAATAATGGCGAAGATGTAACAACCAGCTTTAAACGCGAAATGAAATACTTTCGATAAAACTGTCCTGAAAACGAACGTAAATTAGTAGAAATTGAAAATTTCGCATCTTTTATATTTCCCACGCACTCATTTCTAATCATCAATTGGATCATGCATTGATCCCTAGATGGCACTTTTTAGAAATGTTTTTAGCGCCATCTAGGTCTCAATACATGCAACGCAAAAAGGCTCAATCATTCAGTTCGTATTCAAAGTAATTTGTATTAAAAGTAACGCGTGGGAAATTTCAAAATATAAATGTCACAACTCGTAGTTAATCACATAATTAATTACGTAGTTAATCAACCGGGAAAGTCTTCCTTTCCCATCCCATCCTTCTGGTTAAAGTTCCAAATATTGGAAATCCATTCTGATGCTGGGGTTCATGATCATGACCAGAATGCTTAAATTGACTCGAGTTTCATCTAAAGACAAGAACAAAAAAATCATTGAGAAAATGCAATAAAACAACTTTTCAAATTCTAACAGCGAAGACGCCTCTTCAAAAAGCAATGTTTTATTTTCAAAAAAACAACATCATCAGTGATTAAGTGCTGCATTCTGGGACATATGGACGCCATTACCGACCTTGGAATGATGCCTGGTCGTCTAAATAACTCTCCGGAACCAAACATTTCATTTTC
>JAQGBX010004157.1:0-15868 GCA_034698745.1 Megaphyllum sjaelandicum | reverse complement strand
CTATCTAACGACACAAGCGGTTTTTTCATATCTCTAACGGTTAAGAAAAAAATTGGGTGGTGATGGACTTATGACTCCCCCTGTATATTAAGATGTATTTCATGAATAACGTTTGTAGTGTACTGCTCCGTAATTTTTATGTTTACCTACAGTAGCCTATATATAAAAAAACAGTTTACTATCGAGTGTGTATGAGATGTGGTTTGACCATCCTCAATTGGATGAAAAGCTACTAGGGCTACTCAGACAGATGCTTAAAAGCAGCGATGGCCTGTGCGATTTTTTTTTAAGCCAGACACCCAATGTCAAGTATGCCATTCGTAAAGCTTCTGTCCGAGTACCCCTACCGTTTCCTTCCCACGCGTTTCTCCGGTAATGTGACGAGCTGCATTTTTGACCATCAGCCCTAAAGCTGGAAAATTGGTTGTCTCCCGGAAGCAGCTGGTAATTTCAGTTCCTCGCTCCGCGAACATGTACTCCGCAAAAATAATGTAGTGCTAAGCTGTTGAAATGTTGAGCTGTCATTTGGCTAGTTTAACAGCAATATTATCGCGCTTCACAACGGTACGAGAGCGAGATTAAATGTTGACATTGATGGCGCATAAAAGCCATACGCTGGCCAACTCGGTTTATTTGCATGGTCAAGCAATCCTCGAGAGAGCCATCTTAAAATCGTTAGCCATTTTCATATCTGCATACAGCCTCGCTCGAAACTCCCGGAGTTTTCGTATTACCGCCTCACTGGGGATATATCACGGACCTGCGGAGCAGCTTAAGATCTGACACAACAAACTGGTCCCCGAAGAATGGATAATTTTCAATTCCATTATAATGACAATTTATGGGGCACAACTTCACGCTCGCTGCATGTTGAACTGTGATAAAACGTCAGCGTTCTAAGGCGCTGCAGCCTATACATGTATACGTATACTGTATATGCTCTCTGCCTCAATTTCAAGTTTTATTCATGTGATGCTCATGTGAGGCTGTGAGCTAGCTACACGTTGATGAGAATACCAACCAAAGGCAATTTTTTTGTCCCATTAACGAATTTAAAACATTCAAATGTTTTAATTTATTTGATTTAGAAAATAACACGTATACTGTACGTCGGAAAACAATTTTTTTATAAAAATGGCTAAAATAATTTGTATAACAGTTAAAATAATGAGTATTTAGGAAAACGTTTTGTAAAATCACAACGCCTGAAAGCTCCACGTCAAAATTAGAACGTGTTCTAAACGTGCTCGCAGTAAAAACTGTAAAAATAAAGCAAACTCATTGTTTGAAACATGCAGAAATGTCGTTTTTAGGACATCACGTTCAGAACACTTTCGAAGTCGGGGTGCAAAGTGTTTTCAAAATAGAAATAAAATGCGCGCCGAGCATTGATGCATGGTTCAATTCGGGAGACACAGATTTCCACAGCAATGGTATTTCATGGTTTTCCAATAATGCTTCCAGGCAAATCCATGGCCGAAAGTATCCAAGTGATTCTAATATGGATCGTGAGATAATTTATTTAAGAGACAAAAAGACAAAAACATTGCTGAAGTACTGGGTATAAAAAAGCACATTTTAGAACAATAATAAGCATGATATAATCGTCATTGCAAGGTAAATATTGTTTTTATTTTATCAGTTTACGTTCTACATTTTTTATTTCAGATTTCGTTAATTTCCATGGCTAAACGAGCAATGTCAAAAAAACGAGAGTCAAATTTCAATGTGTTAAAATTGCCCTTAACCTCGCATGATTACCATGGCATTAGGTTACGGGGCTGTTTACATTTGGGTTATTAATTTATATTGCACCTGCGGCGTTTATATTCAGTGTAAAATAATCTTTCGCTTCAATAGTAATTATAGCATGCTTATCTAAAATTATTGCAAATAGATGACAGCGAACGTCTGAATATAACCCGAATCGTCTAAATTTCGGTATAAAAAGCTTCCAGTTGTTGGCTCGCTGGCATAACCGGAGCAAGTCCAGTGAACGCGTCGTAATCAATTTCGAAATAGAAGAAGGTGGTGTATATTGCTTCCCAGAGAATGTTCACCTATGTTTAAGATAATTGCCTGTTTTTTTAGGTAACATGATTTGGGGTTGTGCCTCTAAACGCTTTAGGTTGTAAAGCCAGTAAAAGACATAACATTTTGGAATGCCTTATGAATTGACGATATGAATTTTTACCGAAGTTACGAAGGAGGCAAAAAAAGGACGTTGAAAGAAAAATGAAGCGAATATTTTTAAGTGGTCTAGAGGGTTAGGCGAAATGTGGGTTGGGCCCTGCGGCCAATTCTGCCCCTGAAAATCTAGAGAGAAAGCAATTTCGGTCTGGGAAAAAAAGTTTCGAAAAAGGTCTTGTTCAATATAATGTACCTTAGGCGCATTTTTGGCATAACAGCTTGATATACTGGATGCCGATGCCATCGGATTTTTTTTTGGTTTTTTTTTACCCATGCAGCTCTGTTCTACCAAATAAGTGTCATGTGTCTATTATAACTCGGGTTGTTTCGGTAGTTCTTTAATTGTCCAATCTAACTGCTGCAAATTGTCTGCTCGTTGGTGAACGTTATTCATGTGGCTGCAACCCAGTAGTTAAGTATTTAACTTGCCAAACTCAAAATGCTTTCAGTAGTTATTAATGTTTGGGCTAACCCTTTGAGCATAAAGTGCGTTGGAAATTACTTTGTTTCGAAGCTAATTAGGGGGATACCGTTTCCATGCCCTCCCCTTCCAACCTCTCGCATTTCCCGAAGTATCATTAACTGGTATCATTTACTCGAAAATTATTGTTTTGCTACATGTCATCGAATCATGTCGGGTTGAACAGGCTTTCGAGCAATGAGTTGACCCATCTATCGTGAAAATGTAGAAGAAGTTATTTGGGCGAACAATATGGCATTAATAATAAATGACTACGTGAAGAACTACGTCGAACTTTGTTAAGACGAATCTCGATGGATGTATCAGAAGTCTGATAAAACATAATTTCAACAATTAGAGCTAAAGTTTCATCAAAGTTTGTATGAAATTCTAACATGCGCACTTGTATATATTAATGGTACGGTGATGCAACTTGTATTTGGTAATTCCTCGTTACAACGTATCATCTTTCAGATTTGTCTAAAGTTGGTTTTAATGTAACATATAGCGCGAATGCTCGGGAACTCGAAAACTAATTAGTTTTAGCTGAAAATTTGTAATACCCGAATTCGGAATTCGTCTTAAACGAAATAATTTACATTATTTGTTCATGCCCTAGGACGGGGACTGGAAACGACTTCGTACTATCAGAAATTCGTATAAAACGAGTTTTTCTTAATGAGGTTCCACCGCATAGGGTACTTTGGACTTTCCAACTGGTATAAGAGCATTTTCTTTCTTTTCATAAAACGTCGCCCTATATAGTTAAGAAAAACTAAACTTTCTTAGGCGTATACATATTCTTGATCTAAGTTTCAAATTTGTTCGACTCGAAGAAATCCACGATGTCCGAACAATGAAAAGGTTGGCGTGAACTTTCATTTCTAATGATGAGCTGGTCGTTGATTCCAATTAATTCTTGGAGTGTCTATTTTTTCGCCCCAGGTATAGGGGGGTAAAAAGCAGGCGAGGTGTAAAAGCCATGTATTCAAAGGATGTGTGGGTTCACCCCCATGGATCCCAGGTTACATATCGTGCATGAGTGAACGAAAATATTTCTTAGCGTGACAATATAATGAGAGACGTTGAAATTTGGATGGTGGAGTTCTTCGAGCCCCATTTATAGCCAGGACAGCCATTGTAATTATTAAATCCTGTTGTGCGCACCGCCCGGAGGAACTTTACATCAACGTGTCAACGTAAATCTTAGGAAATTTTTGCGGAGGTGCGTTTCAAGTCCACCTCTAGACGTGCTTAGCGGATTTCCAAGTAAAATATACGTCAACATTATGAGGGTCTTTAAAGGTGCAGGGCGAAAATTGCTCCGCTCGTAGCTATCTGATTGAAACCGGTCATTGGTTAGTCCGTAGAAATATGAAATGGGAGAGCTAGGGAAAAAAATCGGACAAACCCCGGAGAAAGGTTAGAGGTCTAGACCCCGGATCTGGTTCGAATTTTTAAACCCTTAAGTCGAACGCGGCTCGACTATGCTCTTCGTTGATCGAGTTGATTGCGTTGATCAAATTTTTGACAAATCTATATTACGAATCTCCATATTTCTTAAAATTTGCCGCCATCCTGTTCAGTCACAACGAATGTATGGTTTTCATCTCAACTCTTCATCCATGCAGTCCAGTCCATCATTTTGCACTTGATTTTTTTTTTTTTTTTTTTTTTTTTTTTTTTTTTTGAGAAAAATGATTACGCTATAGTTTAGTGGAAAGATATTATATAAAAAACTTCACTTAGGAATTTGTTGCTCTATTTAAAGCATAAATTCTGCGGTTAGGCGCCTGCAGGCACATCATCAATGAGAACAGATACTAATATGCAGACAACGCCAATGGTGCCAGTCCTATATCTAAGTAATGCAGAAGCGCGTATACAACTAAAGATAACTAGCAATAATCAGTGCAGAATTCGATGCAAATAAACCAAAAAGGATTCTCTTCTGTGTTTGTATTGGTAAAAATGCACGAAGAATGTCGCTAGAGGGCGCCAGTTTGTGACACGATTCCCCCTGGTGGCAGTCCAGCTCGAATTCGCGATACAGTATTTGTGTTATCTGTACGTGTACTATTATACTGATATTATTGCATACCTTCTCTTTTCTCGTAAACACGTAAAATTGACAACAATGGGTGAGGACCCATGAAACGTTCGGAACAACCGAATCAACCTGTTGTACCATGAGTACATATGTTTGCTCAGAACTTAAGTTTTGAGACAGATCACCATGGTGGCAGTGCTGCGTTGCTGTCATGTGACGTTCCCGACAAATATAGGTCAGTGTTTTTGGGCGTGTGTGTTTATATATATATATATATGCGTAATGCGATTGGACCTATATTAGGGGGGGGAATGAATAAACAAAGCGTTTCAGAGAAGATTTAATTGAAACAATATTTACGTGCTGGTGTCATGACATGTTTTTCACCGAACATTTTCGATTCACAGACAGCTAGCGTCTGGGCATGCGCCGATTGTTATACTATAGGAAAAGTAATACTTGTTCGTTATAACTAAGCACACTGATGCGCATGCCGATATGCTGTAAATGGATCAAAAATGTTGTGCACCTAAAATGACTTGACACCATATCCGATTCAATATATCGGTTTTAGTTCAGTTCCAGGTTCAGTTCAGTTCGCATACACAAACATATGCACTCGTGTCTTTGTCGGGAACGTCACGTGACAGTAACGTAGCGCTGCCAACACGGAGATCTAAGTGTATCTCAACATGTTTAACTCGGATGAACGCCGCGTGCGAATAGCTAAGCTCATTTAGCGGATATGTTTTGGGTGGAACAAAATTATTGCCTTTGTGTGAGGTATACGTTTAAAGTACTCAGCCGCACATCACGCTGATATTTACATACTGAATAAATTAACGTTTTCCTTCCATTCTAGCGCACTGATTTAACAATGAAGCACGCACCGAAATCAACGATTTTTTTTTCAAAATCGATACTGCATATCGCGTGTACAAACCTTAGAAAAAAAATGGTATTGTACAGCCACGCTATATATGAGTTCCATTGAAAAAGACTAAAAACTCGTCTAAGCCTACTAATTTATTAATATTTGTGAGCTAATCTACTTGCACGCGGGTTTCCTTTTGTTTTATTGAAAACAAAAAAGTGCTCTGGAAGATACGGATCTGGCGCGTTAACAAAAACAGCATTGTCATTTGAAGCCTATAGATTGCCAAACCACTGATTTCCATTTAGGTTCCTCGAGTGTGCACCTTGGGTTGATGGGAAAAGCTGTAATATATAGGGTTGCTTAGTAAAAAGTAATATTACTGTCATAATTAACCTAGCTTGAACTCCTACGGGGATTTTCGAAAATTCGAAGTCGCCCATTTGGGATCAAAAGGCACGCAATGACCGTGGGTGGTGCCGATTTCTGCAATAAAAAATGCAACAACAGCATTGGGGAAAAAAGGCGTAGCTGATCGGAATGACAAAGCCTATAGTAATGGTATGGCTTTCACTCCTGATCAAGAAAAACTGGTCGGAGATGATATATTTGATCAGTGTTGATTCCATAAACCAGCGCAGGGTGTACAGTATATATAGCTATACGCGAGCCACTTTTAAGGCAAACTTCTTGTATATAAGAAAATCTAGGGACCATGCAGTGATAATGTTCATGAAGTACGTTTTATCTTCGAGAAATTTACATTGACCTACTTTACTGTATTCTATAACGCACGGAGATGGGGAAATCTAGACAATTTTCGTGTATGTGCATTATATGACATTTATTATTTTAAATTCGTTGACTGTTGCTGATTTTCCAATAATTCAAGCAATAAAATTTTGATAGAACGTAATCGCCTTAAATACACGAAATGAAATGTCATCAAAAGCGTGAGTAAAAGTTGGAAAATGCACGTAAAATATGCATCTTTTTTTGCATCTTTTCTGTAAATTATATTTCCAAATGACGAAATCTCATATAAAACGAATGAGTCTAATTTAAAGATGGCATATTTCTACGCTCGATCTACGAGTTAACTTTATTTTTTCCAACATTCTCATATGAAACGGTGATTCGAATGCGCATCCCCTGTACCGAGGGCAAATTGTAATACATGTAATTATTACCCCCAAACTAACGACATTACACGCTGCTGACTATAAATTTGTCATGATGGGAAAAGGACAATTTAACACGAGTGCATAAGCGATATAAAACCGAGCTAGAACATTCATATGCTTAGAAACACTATTTCTTTTCTTTTCTGTTTTTGTATTGTGTAAAATATGGTTTGCGTGGAATTGTAATTTTAATTTTTAATTTTCTCATCAAATGCAAGGACGATTAAGTAGATAAAATATATGCATATTCAAAACAACCTACGCCCGCATTTAATGTAAAGTTTTCAGCTGTTTATCTGCCCTTCGCTCGAAAAAGTGTGCAAATAAATTTGGAATAAAATTTACTTGGACTGAGCTTTTATCCGCAACTTTGAGGCATTCATCTACAGTCTATTTCGTCCAAAATGAGGTTAATGTCATTACACCTACATGCATCTATGCACATTAATTTCAACGATGATGCACGAGCGTATGATCCATGGTTGAAAAGTTACGCTGTGTTAAGATCGTCGTTCACCGTGCAATATTAATACAATACAGTAGTAATTATACATAAACGTATTAAATTTGTATTCGTTTTTACTTGGTTGAGTAGACGATTAGGAAAGAAGGACATTTTCTCAGACGCTAAAGACTGCCAATGATTTTTTAGCAAAATTGATAACAAGGTTGAGAATGTTTTTTTTTTATTTAAGCATTTCATAAACCGAATTGCATACACTGTACAGTATGTACTCGTAATGTACTTGATGAAATGCATTGTTAATTTGTTTGGTTTCCACGTACAGTACGTTATTGCTTAAATCACCCACACAATATTTTTAACTATTAACTTGACATTTTAGCATGCACAACAGATATTTTGTTCCATAGTGAATCGATATAAAGTTTGAGACAGTGTTTTGTAGGACTCCGAATGAATCCTCTGTTTGATCCTGTGGGCAATTTTGTATAATACCCGCCTAAGGAGAGCATCTGTCTACCATCGATTGGGCGGTATATTGACAGTGTATTTTAGTCCACGATATTAATTAGGTAATTTAAAAAAGAATATTGATTCGTAACATAACATCGAACATTTAAAAATTGCACATGATTATGGGCGTTTTATTTCAATAACTTTAAGGATGTTTGCACCAGGGATTTTTAACTGGTGTCATTTTGTGCAATTTTATTTCTTAAGACTATTGTCGTGTTGATTTATTTTCCATGGTTTGTCCTTGCCTCTTCCTATCTCGGAGTCGTTTTCACGCAATTTGCATAGCTTATGTACGTGTTCATAGTTAATAATTCATAGGCAAGTTTCTATATATATATGTAAATACGATCTCGGAAAACTAAAAGGTGGCTAGGGTTGACGCGTGTTTCGAATTAAACACCCTCCGCGGAAAATACAATAAACAAGAAATTCTGGCGATATCAGTAAATAAGCATTTTCACTGTTTTCTAATACGGTGTCAATGACGTTTGATATATTACCGAAAAAATGCTCTCCAAACAAGAAAAATATCTAGACGAATGCAAATGTGTTTTATTAGTTATTTCAACACGACATATAAAAAAAATCTCGTATCCTATGCATATATATATAACAATGAAAATACCACTTAGATTGTACGTGAAATTTTTTTCCATGCCTATATACAATTGTCACGACTTGAATTGACGCCCCCACTCTCGAAGCGCGCGTGACTACTCCCAAGCCGTGTCATATACTGCACATGTATATTGCATTGATAAATATTGTCAGGTCAGAGGGGACAATACCAATTTGTAAAGTATAATGAACACATTCCAAGGAAAAATAGCTATTATAAAACAAGGGAGAAGCCGGAGAAAAAAAACAACAAAAACTAGATAAGATGTAGTGAGACAACCCCGAAGCAAAAACATGGATATGGTGGGTTCCATCCGTGCAATTTAGGACACAAAAAATACAAAATATTTTCGAGACCACCCTTCAAACGTAAACTCGCACATATCGACATTAGCTCTTTTCAAGTGCCCTAGTAAACAGTCGGAGTAAAAACCCCGCAGTCTGTCTCAGCATCACATTTTCATTGTTTTTGGTTAATGAGATCTAAAGGCAGGCAGCTCGTGCGCTAAAAACTTTGCGGATTTGGGATACGCAAAATACTCTCGTACTGTATATATGCTCAAAATATACTTGCATACATGTATGAAAAATTATCGTGAAATCGAAAGGAAATGGGAATGAAAAGGGAAAGGGTTGTGCTGTCCGTCAACAATTTTCTTGACCGTTATTCGGTTTTAAAAATATATTTTCGTATGATCGATTGCATCGAGCAATTTAAATGACCCTTAAAAATACCAATAAAAATACCTTTACATTTAATTACATTTAATGTCAAGATAGTCAAATGTTATTTATCATTTTTAAAAAGCATAGTTGATGCCGATAATAAAAAGTTAATATTATGAATCCATACTTGTAGTCAATTTGTCGCATTTGTACAGTGAAGTTGTCTCAAGTAAGTGAACGACAGTTGACGCTAGTTGACTTAAATCAGGTTCGAGCTATAGTGAACGATGAATTAGTTCAGTGAAGTAGTTCTCTTTTGCGAGTGAAGTAGGAGTGAGTAACTCACTTAAGTGAACGACGTTCGCTATAGCCCCCTTAACTTACGCGGCGCTGCGAGCACATGTCTAGGGGAAAGTGGTCGAAGTCGGCATACTGGTCTTTTCGTATACTGCGCCTCATGTGCTCATCTACATTGTACTAGAAACGTTTTATTAAATATGAAATTAATTTCAAGTTGTTTATTGGTATCATTAAAACATGTATGGCGCTGGATTGGACCTTAATTGCATTTCAATTAACGCTGCATATATTTCTGTTTTTAATATCTTTGTTGATTGTTTATGGGGAAATTAACTTTGTGTTTTAAAAATTAAAAACCTGGAAAGCAAAAAAATAAAGCGCTGAGGGTGCCAGAGCTACTGTACACGAAAATTATTCGCCTCTGGATATGAAATTGGTTTTTGGAAGACATAAAATTTAAGCGCTGGTAGTTATATGGTCTATCGAAAAATGCCAACCCCTCCGCAGCAGATTCCACCTAAAATGCTCCCGGCCAGAAACAGAACACACATATATATCTCGATCAGTATAAAATTATACCTGTCTGCCAAAACCAAGGTGTTCCTTTGTCTCGAGCCGAAAAGTTTCAACAAGTTATAGATAGGCGTAGACTCACTAGGGGTGCTTATCATTCGGGCTCAGCAGGCAGAGAACGAGACCACTTAGATATTCATGAAGACATGGTTTTTTTAGCATTTACTCTAAGGTCCATGGTCCTTAGAGTTTCGACCTCGAAATCTATGGAAGAAGAATATTCCAAGTTTTTGTTTTTCCTAACGACATTCGAGTTAAATATTAACGTTTAATTACTCTGCTTTGCATCGCCTATTTATTCATTAAAAAAACCTTTTGCTGCAATCGGTTAATAATTCAACACCTCGGAGGCAAATCTTCAAACTTTCGAATGATGAAATTTTTGAATTAACAAAATTAATAAAATGATTAATTACTAATGTACCGTGAGGAAAACGCGTGCATATAATTAGAATTATGGAAACTAAGACGCTCCAAAATAAATGGCTTTCACTATTCGTAATATGAACTATACTTGCTGAATGCGTAGTTTTTAATTTTAAGAAATTCAATCAGATTGCAAAAAATACAGAATCAACTGTGTCTATTGTGTATTCTCTAACATTAAAAGGGCGTACAGTTTTCCATTTTTATAAAAAAGGGTTATATTTATAACTTTTGGCACGAAGAGAACGAAATTTCATAATGATGATGACAGCCAATTTTTATAATGGTCTAGAATTCTAGATGATTTAACCAGAATTTAACCTTGTAACTTTATTAATCATCGATTGAATGTCATTGTAAACATGAAATCGAAACAAGTACGTGGTAATAAATAAACAAATAATGGTTGTCACTTAACCATTTGATGCGGACGTCATTTATGGAAAGTCTCTTAGGCCCGAGTTAATTTTCTGGAATGCGTTTGCCTTTACGGATAGCCATTTTGCGGTGTGTGGTCAAACACGCCATTCCCGACTAATTTTCCTTGGTTTGAATTAGCCGAATGCAAATTTAGTGGTTTTCCGCACATCAAAAAGAGGAAACACGATTTAAACAGTCTGTTGAGATGAACGGTTAGACCTCACGTCTCGTTGGATTGCTGCAATGCAATTACAATGCAATTGGAATGATAACTAACTAGCATTACAAACTGCTATAATATAAATTGGAAAATGATATCGGCCTACTCTACCTTTTTAACCTTATATGACATACTGGTCAAACGGGGAATTGATTGCATAATTTTTAACATTTCTGATATGCAATTACTGTATATAATCCAAAGACGTACATGCAGTATATAGTCTCAAGTCATTTTGCAAAAAAAAAATGTTACTTAATTCTTAAATAACTATAATGTACTTGTTAAATTAAACTAAGCAATTTACTAATACAATATTATGAAGTTCTTTATCTTGAGTGGAGTTTCGTGGAAAGGAGCCAAATTCAACGTCGTATTATCATTGTTATATCAATAATTTGATGTCATCAACAATGTCTTAACTTATAGGCTACGTTGGGTATATTGAAATCCCTCCGATTCTGTTCGATAAGGGGTATATGCAGCCAAATTTGCCTATGACCATTTAAGTAAAGTTTGTTCCTCACTTCACAGCTCATTACAGATATTTGCATTTAAATTGTTTAGAAAATGTGAAATTATTAACCTTAACATACTGAAGTTTCTGAAAGCCTTACTTGACCGACTTCAGGTTCGTTTTACACACGGTATACATTATTTTAAATGGACAAAGGACAACATTTTAGATTCACGCAACATTACACTGATGGTTTTCCTAATACTTTTGAATACACGCGCTTATACCGTGAACGGATGTTTTAGAATGTTCCAAATTACACCTGTTAGAACGTGCTGCATGCTTTGGCTTATCAGTATACACAGAATGTCCGTATAGACTCTATGGTTAAGTCAGACACGTTTCCATCACTATGCATAAAATGTTCATTTAAAAGGATAACTAAACCATGTTTTTGTTTTTATTCCACGATCATCTTTATTGGCCGAGTAAATTTCCACATCTACTGTATATAGATAGCGGCGAATGTATTATTTATTTACTTCGAAGAAAAGCATCTTCCTTTATGCATTCTGACTGCATGAGGTGTAGGGTGACTTATGAATATTTATGGACGAAGGCAAAATTATTACCGCATTTTTTAATATATTTATGGAAAGAAGGGAGAACGCTGCGCAAAAAGGTAAGACAATGTTTCGCGGACGAGATAACGATTATTGTAAACATAGGGCATCGCCAACTAAGTTATTGGCAATGAAGGGGAGGAGTCTTTTTCGTTATATATTATAGGTTTTTTTTCCCCGTCGGGTTATGGGTAGTGCCGAACTTGCAAGGGCGCCTATAGGTTGCGCCTGAAAATTTATGGACAGGTAAAACGACAATGCTCGTAGTTGCCACAACTCGGGTCGTTGTGTAAATCAGAAAAAATGCGGTAATAAATTGTAAGTAATTGTTGGTTGCGCATGCAAATGAGTTGGCGTTTTGTCACTGGGTCCAGCCATCTGCTGTCTTAAGACTGCGGACGTAAATCAAAACTGCAACCCCCCTCACCCTTTTTTCCCCCCATTCCTGCCCCTTCATTACCTTAGCACGGGGGGTTTTTTCGGACGATTGCGCGCCGTCAAAAGAATGTGTTGGCAAAAGATAACAGAATGTTGAACTAGTTTTACATCGGTAAAACTGCAGTTCGGTGGACAGACAGTGGTAATAAGCGAACAGCGAGTTCTCCCTTCATATGGTATTGGGCAGCGTGTAGCGGACCTTTTTTAATGTCCGTCCATGACTTTTATCATCACTAGGTGATTTCTATTTTCCATGCAACTTCACGTCGAGATCTCTGCACGAATACTCGTAATCTGCAGTTGTGCGAGGATATCTGCAACAACATCTCTTTGCGTTGAGAACCATTTTCAGCCGTACTTCTCAACGTTCATTCCAAGTTTATCTCGCCTTTTCATTTTTTGCCTAAAATATGACCGCGCACAGCAGCTTTTTTTTAAAAAAAAAATTTTGGACTTCTTTAATGATACGGGCTCGCTTAGCATGAGAGTGGCTCCTGAGGAAATTTGCATAGTAGATTACTAGGGTGGAGCTTGAGAATGGAAAGGAACGCAGCCCGTATGCGATATACATACAGTATGTATACGTGTATAAAGTAGGGTTTGTTCAAAATACCTCCGCAACATCAGTATGTTACGGCGCTTAAAAAAACAGAATTATTTCAAAAAAACAGTACCCGGCATAGAAGGATACATGTATTAATTGGATGGTCGTACTCGATCCATGCCATGTGATAGATCGCAATTGTTGTAAATAACTTGTAAGAACTATGCATGTTTGCATGGTCAGACCGATAAACATTGTTGTAATGAAGCTTTGATTACGAAGCACAAAAAAAAAAAAAAAAAAAAATGGTCAAAGTGGTTTGTTAAATTTTATTCAAATATTTCAGAATGATTACATTTGGTGTTTTTGAAAAACCACAACTAAACGATACCTGAGGGTTGTCAGTAAATAGCGTAGTTACCATTACCTCGCTCGGACATAATTCATAACTCGAAAATTGCATTCGCTTAAATATCTAAGAAATGAATTGTTGACAGGCGGAGATGGTGGCTCATCTTCCCAATTTGCGCAACTCGTTGGAGTGATAAATAATGTTGTTTATTAGTCCGTTTTTCTTATTCGGTTTGTACTTGTGGCAAGGGAAATTTTCGACCACCCTGCATGAAATCTGAATGCGAGCAGTGATTACGAAAAACCCTTATAATATACGGGAAGTATGTGGGTCAATTGTAATCATTAATTTTAAATACATATATATGTATGTACATTTAAATAATTGATTGCCATGGTCTGCGTGGAGAACTATTTTCAAGAATAACAAATAAAAATGTCACTTTAATTCAACTTTTCTCTTAATAGAATGTAAAAATATACAGCTATCAAGAATAATTTCTTGCTTATTTTTAAACTATACAGTCATTAATTAAAATGTGATTTCCGCACTTATGACCGTCATGCTTTGGCAATTTGTTCAGTAAATCGTATAATAAATTAAGTATAATATAATTAAAAGACCAGTAGTTAATCAGGTTACTGATTCTCGATAGCGTATATCGATAAATTAATTTTTATTATTTTTGGAAAAAACTTTTATGCTACTCTCAAGGTGACAATTAAAACGTAGGGATTATAGGCAACTTATTATAATTACACTTGTACAGCACCTCACAGTGCACTATTTTCCGAATGGAATGCAAATCTAAATTGGATATTCACGATATGGTTTCTCTAACTTTAGCCCATTCGTGATGTAATTGCCAATGTTATAAGTAGTAATGATATAGCAATTTTATCATTACTATTGGTGCATGATAATTTGTATTAGGTATAGCTTTGATTCGTCCTTTAATTTTTTCAAAGTTCATGTGAATCTTAAAATCAGAGAATTTTTCAATTGCACGTTCAATTATTTACGAATTCAATAGCATCTTGCTAAAACATTATCCTGATCTGAGATTGTCTGCGGATAACAGTTAAGATTACAATCTGCAAAGCTTGTGGAAAATATTTTCGGATTATTTGGCATCGTTGCTTTTGATTTAGCCGTGGGAATTTATTATCGTAAGTGATATCTTAACATGCTTTTTTTTAAAGTAAGGTTGTTAGGTTTACTTGAAACATTTTGCTGGCTCAATGCAGTAGATATTTACACATATGTACGAGTACGATTTCGTTCTTTACGTTATCTTCTATATATAATTCTTGTTGTTCCTGTTATAAACGTATGTTAACACTTAAATCAACATGGTAAAAAATGTGCAAAAGTGCTTATATCGAATTAATAAGTATTTGGTCCGATTATAATCGAAGGGAAGGTGAGATGTGTGTTTCAGCGTATTGAATTGGGTGCAATGTTTCCCTCGACATTCTCGCTAGGTTCGAGAATTAAGCTCATAAATTTTCTCGTATGCAGTTTCAATTTATTGGTTTAATCTTTTTTCTCTAGGTGGCTATTTGTTCAGCACTTGTAAAGGCAATTCGAGTGAATTTAATGAAATCAAATCCCACACCTCCAATATAATTACATGCAAAGTGGGAAAAAAACCTGAACCATCATTTTTCTTCAGTGAGAAAACAATTAGGCGGATGACGAGAAAAGGTAAGAGTTCTATGCGAGTACATGCTCGTAACATTGTTTCAAATCGATGAGAATTATATTAGTAGGTAATTTGTACTTTGTAGATTGCAGATGTTCGAATGCTTACGATAGATTAACCAATATGCTATTCACTTATGCATTTGCACGCAATTAGGAGATTTTGATTGCGCAGCATTAATGAGGTTACCTGAATAATATAATCACGGAATGATACGTGTATTTCTCTCACTGTCCTATTATCGAAAGTTGACTGTAGAAAAGGATGCGTAAAAGGTCAAGTCATTAAACTTATTGAGGTGCGTCACAAATACAAACTTTGACTCAAGTTTATCTCACGATTATCTTCAAAGTTGACCGTTAAAATCTTTCGATTATCCGGTATAGTATATATTCAAAATACGAAATTAGTTTTTGCCATTTGATATTGTGAGTGGTTTCATTTTTCAAACCTGTTTCCTCTTTCGCGATTTTCAAATGCTGTTCCATACACAATATTTAGTTTTCCAGCAATTATTGCACGGCTAATGCTCAAAATGAGCAAAATGAAACAATGGTAAGCGCGGTGTTTCCGTTAACTTTTCAGTTGGGAATTTTTTAGATTTCCATTAACGTTGCAATTAAAACGGCTTATCGATTTCACAACTTGTGCGGTAGACCAGCGTATGCGCAGATGCGGTCATTAAGGCCCACGAGACGGTTTAAGTAATGGGATTTATTCTATTCTATTCTATTCTATTCTTTACTCTGCAGTCAGTACATAGTACCATGTGGCAGAGGGGATCATCAT
>JAQGBX010004156.1:0-15870 GCA_034698745.1 Megaphyllum sjaelandicum | reverse complement strand
ATTACCACTGAATGTCAATCACTAATTTAACACTGTTATGGGAGCTGAGTCTCCAAAACGTAATAAACTTGTTGTTTGGAAAAAATCAGTATATGGTGTCTCCATTTTTGAAGCACATGCAACTATATCAATGCAATAACTGACATGTGGTGCTTCATAACTTGAGCAGATTCAATGCACAGCGTGATCTGCAAAAAGCAGATCTGAAGCATGAATTTCTAGACGAATGCCAGCATAACGCAATTTCAAAAATGCGTGTCTTCAGAAAAGAAAATGTCTATAGAAGGAACACTATAAAGTGGTTATGAAAATATCATTTTCGTATGGCGCTATACATATATATCAATTGTCATTCGGATGTTTTATAGCTGTTATCCAGTAAACAGGAAGCAAAGTCAGCCCTGCAACTCAAGAATGCATCTATACGAACATAAAACATGTAGCTGTTTGGCTAAGCACGAACGTCTGCGTATGTGCATTGGTCTAACTTACTGTTTATGCGTAAAAATGAATATTTTCAATAACAAAACAGCACAGAAATTCACTAAAGGAAAAAACGCTTCATGGCCAAACGAAGAAAAACTACTCAACAAAAACAATACCCTACATATTTTCTATGAAATTACGTATGGAGTGTGCATGAGCATTCATCCAGGTACATGTAGACTGATGTAGTTATTTGGGTAAAAGAAAACAAGCTTTTATTAGATATGGCATGTAATATAAGGTTGTTTATATTAAAATTTCATCGATTTTACCGTGTGAGAGGGAAAAAAGCCATTAGAATTTCATATACGTTTAAATTAAATATGATCTACTTGCCAACAGTATTATGGTCGCAAATTTTCTGCACTGGAATGCGTGCCATGTTTACGATGTTATATAAGCAACAAATATGCATAAGATAGAACTTGATGTTGATCTTGAAACATACGTAACTGGAAATGTATAGTGATGCGCTATTTGAACCTGAATTTCCTTCATGACATATGCATGCTTATACAGTTTTATCCCTACTTCCATCAAAATTTTTATTTTACTATTGCTATGTCGGCACATTTACAGTCAAATAATGTATTTATTTCTCGGATGCACTTGTAGATTTGGCTTAGACAATTTTTCATGGATGAGAAACTTTACGAACGAAGCCTGAGAATAAATAAGGTATCCAATTTATCGTTTACTCTCAAATTTGACAAATACAGTAATGTATTTCCGAGAGAAATATCAAACGAATTTTTGCATCTTGTCTTATAAATTAATGGAAAATGCTTTTATAAAATAAATCATATTTCTAACATAAATGAAACAGGCAATATGTGTCCTTATGATATATACATTGAAATGTACATACAATGACGTCGTTGTCAATATTGTTGTAATTCGTGAAGCTCTTATAATTCTACATGAAGTAGCAATTAAATGGGCCCAACAATATAGTAATGAAGATCTGGTAATACAATTCCATGCTTAAATAAAAATTCAACAGAAGCATCTTCCGTACTTTTGCAATATTATAATACAATGAATTATTTATTAAATTACAGCCTTGAGAATACATCTGATGCTTTTAATTTGTAGGTAGAAGCGCAAGTCATATTCATTTATTTAATTTTGCCATCCAAACAATCCTCATCGCCATGACATAAAAATCTATTGTTTAATTTAATTGACGTCAATCAATGTCATTTTGGGTGTGAAACGGAATGGGATATTTTACCCAGTTATTAAGTAAGAAACCAGGACGGAAATGCATTATGCTAAGATTTTTTACATTTTTCCCAATGCATTCAACAAAAATGTTTAAATTCCAATTTATCTTCATAGCGCGTCAACATGAAATAAAAAGCTACGGTTAAAGTTAATTGAAGTCAAGCAATGTCATTTTGGGTGTGAAACGGGGCGTGACCTTTTGCCTAGCAATTACGTAAGAAACAACGGCGGAAATGCGTTATGCTCAGGATTTTTAGTTTTCACAATGTTTTCAATGAAAGTGTTAAAAATCCAATTTTCATGGTTCCTCCATTCTGCTTTTTATTTATGGGCGTGCAAAGGGAACGTGGGCACAATAAACTGATAATGGCAAAGTTCAAAACTTTGAGAGAAGTTTAATGATGACAGTGCCGCAGAATAGAAAACACCCATGTCGCCCATCGAATAATACCGGTAGCTGAATAATTGTTTTTCAACTTGTAGAAATTATTACTATTTAATATTTATTTCCAAAACATATCATACTTCATGTATTTTGCATTGAAAATCCTCAATACGCATTGAACTTTTAATGAACCCACAAATTTGAATTGAATGATTGAATACGTTTAAACTCATTTAAGTATCAATCCTATTTTCAAGTTATCCTAAAAATATATACTGCGCTAGAGCAATTCTAACCTTAACTGCTGAATGATAGGACTATTGGAATTATTTGTAAAATATTAAATAATGTAAATATCGACATTAAATACGTGTAAATGAAAGTACACAACTTTGCGAAGGAAAATTTATAGTCGAAGAGGAATTGGTATTGCACCAGCAACTATCTTAGAAATGGTTTTACTTTAAAATAGCAATCGTTAGAGCTGACATTTTTAACTTTATTCCAATTTGATGTATACAATGTATGATTCTTATTTTTAAAATAATTAATTATATAAGGCAATAAAAAGGAAAAAAATCGAAATTAAACTAATATCATTGCTTTGAATATCAATTTTAATAACCGAATATATACACCCTCTTAATATTGTATAAGCGGAAATAGGATGGCCTACTTTGCTGGAGAACATGTCACATACACAAAAATGTAAAAGACAGTATTCTGAATGGTTTTAAAGCTGCATTTAAAATGACCGATTTGCATTCATTCTAAATTCAACCATCGTCAAGGATCTTCAGAATCTAAAAAAAAGTATTCAATGCTGCGGAACGATTCGTTATGCAAAGTATATGCCGGAGCATTTGATCATGGTAGAAAAAGAAAAAGGGGTTTTAGGTCGTTCCATCTAGCTTTTCTTCAATCGTCAAAAACACATCAGCGCACACGAATCTGCTCTAAATATTTACCTTCTTTCTCCAACGAATTTGATAAATAGATCTCAGTAATGTTGAATGACTCTTACTTGTTTAAAGCGCAGTAGAACAAAAGCCTGGTCGTAAGTGCTTTAGAGAATGGAAATGAACGCATCAAACAGCAAAGTAAAAAAAAAGAGTACACCGTTTTTGGATCGGAGCGTTTTACTTAACATGTCTATCAGAATCATTGCGGATAAAAGACTACGATTATATCCGTAGAAGTTACTTCAATTCAAGCGATTGCGATGGTTTTTGTATTATTCTATGCATCTAAAAGTACCAAAAAGCATTCATGTGTCCAAAGCTCACAGTAAGAACAGGTAAAAGTGAGTATAAGGCTGTAATCAGTATTTTGATTCTTTTGAACAGTCTAGCAGCGCCACCTACTGTACATTGCACAGTTCATGTTCATGTTCGTGTGCACATTCACAACGTGGATGTAAAATAAAGTGTCCATTGAATATTTTTGAATAGTTACGATGGGTAGCAGCGCCATCTATGGCGCCACTGATAAGCCACGTGCATGCA
Organism: Megaphyllum sjaelandicum; assembly: GCA_034698745.1. Classification (NCBI taxonomy): domain Eukaryota; kingdom Metazoa; phylum Arthropoda; class Diplopoda; order Julida; family Julidae; genus Megaphyllum; species Megaphyllum sjaelandicum. The sequence goes on along the minus strand of JAQGBX010004156.1, from coordinate 12,267 downwards.
TTTATCTTCATTACAGTGCCGTATTCACATACAGCGTTTGTCCGTTCAGATTGATTAAGGAAGTTAATGACAAATCGTTTGAATTCATATCTTTACTGAACATATTTGATAGAGTTTAAAAACAAATTAAACTATCATATAGAAAGTTTACTTTTTCGATTTATAAACATATATACTGTCGAATGTAGATGCTGTTTCAATTCCGGAATGATCTTGAGATGGCTGTTTTTGTTTTAAATACATGTAGCTTATTCGACATTTACTGGCAATTGCCATACTCAAGTATGGTGCGCCACAAACTATAGGGAACATATCAAGCATTTGAATTTCAGATTTATGGTATTCATCTCAAGAGATTGATGGTGATCTAAGTGTTCGTTTCATAATCTTTTGCCCAGACTTGATCAGCTGCTGCTGTCCCTTGAGAATATTGAACGTGTGTCACATTTATTCCCCATACTTGACAGCACTTCGCCACTCTGTGGCCAGCCTCAGAGCGTTGAACTCAAAATTGAATTCTTTCCACCAAGGACTAATGGAATTCGTTTTAGATTATTAATTCTGTTTAGCAAATGGCGGTAGTTTCCTCTGGAGTGATCAATATGCCGTTCGGACTCCCAATTCGTTCGAGTGAGCCGAGTTATTTTTGGAAGGTCCGCGAATGGAGTCCGGGGAATTCCTCTGGCCATTGACACGTCCAACAGGAATGCTTTAATCACCCGAATTTATAGGTTCCCCAGTGCCATTTTACCCACTATCCTACAAACTGCAGAGCTTAATCAACGGACAATTTCTCAACGCATTTGAAGTCATCGAGTCCTTATTAAATGTTTTTGCCTTTTGCCTTGCAATTTTGCAAGATCAAGCGATTTTAGGTTACAACTTTATTAGGTTGGTTTGCATCAGGAATTTTTTAGTTTATTCTTTAAAATGTTCGATCAAAAGTTATTGCACATGAATTCATCACTATTTTAAGTACACATAACTTATGGAAAAATAAAAAACGTATAACGTGTAGTTTTTTTATTGAAAACCGGAGAATTCTAAGAATTAGACCGTTGAATAAGAAAAACAGTTACGTTCATTCGTTCCCCGATTTTGATTTCAAGGCTTTGGTGAGTAAGTCAATTATTGGATTTAAATTTTCTAAGAATTTTACCCATTTGATTTGTAATAGAAGAAACCAACGTAACGATATTGCCCCTTTGAAATTAAACGCTAGTGTTGGCAAATTATTCATTTTAACTTAAGAAATCCATATATATTTTGTCGATGAGAACAATACATGCTCGACTATTATAAAGTTAAATGTAAAATAATCGATTTATCTGTCGAAAATGTTTAACGATACAATACAACGTACTGTATATCGGAAAGTGATGAAATAAACCCAATAGGAAAACTCTTCTCATAAACTGACTAGAATTGAAAAAAAAAAAAGACATCTAAGCCCCCTTATGGGGCCTTCATAAGCAATTTTCAATTTTTCACATGACTTACAAAATGTCTTTCGGGGATCTTCTTTCCCAAATGATGGCTGAGAGGGAATACCGTTCCATTTGGATTTCCAACACAAAAAAATGTCGGACGTTTCCCTCGATGCTATTTTCTGTCAAATACATAAAGTGTAACAGTAGGGGAGAGTGAAAACACTTTCGTGAATTTGAGAAAATGTCAATCAAAACAGGATTTCTTCTATTCTTGTTCGTTTGTACTTTTTCATTATTCAAGGTCGTTTTGTAGAGGATCTCAACCTAGTTGAAATCTGTTTTCTCTTTTTTTTTCTCCTCTACAAATAAGGAGAATGAAATGGAGCAGACATCGGAAATGATTATAAGGCTTCTGTGACCGTCGTTTCTTATGATATACCGTTCAAACGAAGCTATTTATAACTGCTTTTGTACAGTCCAATGGAGGTAACTGTCCTTTCTTTTTGCAGTTTAAACGAAAATGGACTCAATAGATTTTTCTCAAAGTATTAAACATAATTCCTTGTTCGAGACAGGCATATGACAATAATCAATGCAACTTCTTGTGAGAAGTTTCTCTGTATATGCTATGCTCACAAAGTCTGAAATGCGTTTGCTATTACATAAAATTGTTCGGAAGCTTTTTGGAGATCCTGTAGTATGCGATTTATTTTTAATTTAAAGTCATTTCTAAGATCAACTATACTGACTTTTTTAATATCCTCATTTTATCAAACACTTTTAAACACGCTTTAACTACATTATAATAATTAATGTATCAGAAAATGTGTGAGTTTTCTTTGGTCACAAAATCGACCACTTATCTGCAAGTCATTAATCATCTGATAATTCATGTCAGAAATTATTAAAACATATCATAATAGCTTGACGCAGATAAATTAAAAAATTTCGACAACACGGTCGACAGTCAACATTCGGCTAAATGAAATCTGTAGACATTCCGTGGATGCACTCATGACATTTCGCACGAAATACTTGTGATTTTATGTATTCTATTTCTGTTCCATACATTCATTACTCGAGTTTTTATTATAAGTTTCTGCATTTTTCAGTTAGCGAATTCTCTTCGAGTATACGTACAGGAAACTCCTAATTAATGTTATCGAGCATGCCTCCTGTAAATCAGAATTTTGAAACTTTTCTCTCTTTTCCCCGCAGTTTCTTCGTTTTAGAATCATATATATACATAACTTAATCCCTAAGTGAGAAATAGGATACCCGATGTTGAAAATGTAATTCATTGGAAGTTTCAACTGTATTTCTCCCATGTCAAACAATTTGCAAGTACCTATAGTTTTAGTCAAATTTCATCTATTTCGTCGGTTTCGGTAAAGTAATCCTATACTTCCTTAAATAACTTTGAAATGTCTCAACTAATATTAAGGACTTCTCGTTGAAAAGATTTTAATATCTGTTCACCGGAAGATATCTAAACTTACTTAAAATTATCAAATACTTCATTACTGCTGGTATATAAAACACCAAAAATGTGATATGAAACGTCCATAAAAAGATTAACAGTCTTTGAGCTATTCATACTGAAAATTATCCAGGGAACTTGATGGCAGCTCATATGACTGAAGCGCTTTCCAGAATGGGAAATTCTTATCATTGGCAGACTAGTAATGATTTTCATTCAAATGCATTTCTCATCGGATTGACACTAAATTTGGCGGAATTAATTCGACGAGGATGATTGCGATGCACGACGAGATTGCTGAAAAATGTCTTAAAATAATTGAATTGATCGACGCCATCAGATTCGTCCTTCATTCGGTGCCCTTCCAGTCATGCGCACTTCGCAACGCAAGAGTTTTAATTACCCGATCCACTCCTCGGTTCTCTTAATCATAATGAGGTTAAAACAGACTCGGGTCAATTCAATGAAGATGTAGGCCAGTTTTTGATCACTACACGCAATAATGCATGATATATTTAAGCTGGCAGAGGAGAAGCCATGGAATGAAGAGGAATGGCGGATGATGTCAATTAAGCTAAGCCCGTAGAATCAACCACGTGACGGTAAATAAAAGTAGATACTGGATTCAGCATCATTGCAAGTACTCTACTTGACAGAAGGCTACATCAGGAAACGAAATATTCGCGCGCACGTCGTAAAATTACGACGCAAATGGCTCCGAAATGCGTTTCGCTAATGTAATATAGGTCAGAGTTGGCAATTGTTATACCTATACTGCGCAGGACTGCGTCATTTACGCCATGCATGCATGTGCCGTGAGTTAATTTCTTTTGATTTTGCGTTAATTAAAACAAAAGATCCCCACAGCGCCAAGTGGGCGTTGTAAATTAGCAAAATAGCTGCAGTGCCCCGTTACGCGACAGGATGCAAAATTAAAACTGCAATTTTATGGTCCTCTCGAATTTGCCATGGCTTCGATGTTTTCGCTGTGCTATGCATTGTAATGCCTGTTCTTCATAATCCAAGTTCAGATTCAAAATTTCCATCAGCCGAATATGATATTTAATCAAATTCTTGATTTAATGAGCTCATGATGCTCAATAGCCTACTGAAACATTAAAATACTGAAACTCAATACTCATTCGTTTTGCTTAAAATTGTTGTATTGTGTTTTGTCAAATTGGCGTGATCACCAGTGATCTGTTCTCCAATGACAATACATTTATTTCGTAGTTGCAATAGTTTTAGAGATACAATTGGATATTTTAAATATTTTGTTTGTCTATAATTATAAGTAACAATGTGAATAACTAGACATTGTGAACTTCGTATTTTTAAATTTCCAACGCCTTAGGTTTGAATTAATGGAAAACTTCATTTTTACCAATTGCACGTATTAATCCATAGATGGTGCTTTTTAAAATTCCAACACTATGGATATACAAAAAAAAGCAATTCGCAATTCCTAGATATTTACGTTTGTTATTTATAAACATTTTTTTATTTAACATATTTCATTTTATGCTTATAAAACAATTTTCTTCATAATTCTCATGGAGATTAGGTGGTGTAGTACTGCACATGTTTATACACTGTAATTAACCATTCCTATGCCACATATTCTATAATCTATAAACTTCTTCGCTTTTTTTGTATGACAAGCTTAAAAGTGACAATTAAGCTTTAAGAATTCAACTTGTCTTCTGTTACTTTCAATGATGTTAATATTTGTGTTGTTTTGGCCGACTAGTTTATTTATTAAATTTGAAGATACAGATTATTTCCAAACTTGCAAACTCACATACTTACATGTATGAATAGAATTGTAAGTTTTACAAATACGTTTCTTATAACAAGATATAGCCAGGTAAAGCATTTTCAGATGCAATTTTTAAGATTTCGGAAATTCGAGATTAAAGTATCATACAGGCATGTTAGCTTATTTTGTTTACCGATCGAGACTAAGACAAAAAGGTAATATCCCAAAACATTAATTTTTCGAAATTTCCAGATCGAGAAGAGTACATGTACCTAAAATCAGTAGTTATAAATGTCAAATGTAGGCTAAGTGACGTACCTTACGCCCTGCGCAATGTCTCCAAGAAGAGGATTTATAATGATACATGTACAATATATATGCTCGCAGCTAAAATCGAGCTTAGCCTTGGGAAATTAAGCGCATCAAAACAGAAACGTACACCAGGGATTCATTCATTTAATGCTTTATTTTGGTATGTCTCAGTCTAGCTCGTATAAAGTCTGTAATCAATTCTCAACCTAAGTGGTTTTTTTTAGTTTTCACTGACTTTCCAAGCTTACAGAGAAATATTTCTATAATCAACGTAATGTTTCCTATTCTATGGAGCAGAGTTGCATGGAAACTTCGACCATAGCTGGCGCTGCACGCGTTTTAGGTGAACAGTAGTATGGATAGTGTCATTTCTGGAACATTCACTGTGTTTCCAGAAAATATTCATGCAGTGCATGACGCATCATCCAAAGCATGCATTATCATCCCGTATAATCATGATTTAGTTTTTGGACAGCCATCGCGAGTAGTAAGCAATTTTGATTAGAGCTTTTCTTAGGTTGCAGGTTGTTATGCGCTTACATAAATAATTGAAGCTGTATTCACAATTAACCAATTGATCTTCTGGACAGTCAATCTATTGGCAGTTTTCAGGCCATCGCTTCAAAGCATTTAGTGGTGAAAAAATACATAGAAAACAATACATTTTTTGGATTGATCTCATTGGTTTTCAAAGGTTTTACATGTATTGTATTGATATGTATTGACATATACTGCATTAGTAATGACTGTATCCTAAAAGCCAATAAAAGGATCATTGACAATACATTGGGACAATATACAACAGTTAAAACGATTAAAGTTCTATTGATTTCCATTGAATGGATAATAGAAGCACATAAAAAACCATTTGACCAATGGATTTGGACATTACACACTAATAAAAACAATTCAAGCTCTATTGATTTCCATTGACCAGCTTCATACTTGTATTGACTGAATTTAATTAAAAGCCATTAGAAATCATTTCACCAATAAATGTATACAAAACAAAGCAATATAGACCAGTCAAGTTCCATTGAATTCTACAGACCAGCTTCTTCTCACGTAGCAAAATCACCAAAAATGACGTCACTTTTTGGTCATTTTCAAAAATCAATTTTTCGCCCTGAAAAATTCTCTGGAAAAACCTCTTAAGAATTTCCAACACTTCTTATTGAGATGTAAACAGACTTTTCGGCCTTTGAATCACCTGAGATTTTAAATTTTAACTGATAATTTGATACAAATCACTCGTCCTCAACTTTTTAATTTGGAAACATGATGCGCAAGTTGCAACTTCATTTAGGACTCAACTCTGGTTCAATTCCCACATTTCTTATTGAGATGCAAACAAACTATTCAGCCTTTGAATCACCTGAGACACTTAAAGTTTTAAGTAATAATTTGATACAAATCACTCGTCTACAACTTTTTATTTGGAAACATGATGCGACAGTTGCAACTTTTTTTAAGACTCAACTCTGAAGAATTTCACACATCTCTTATTGAGATGTAAACAGACTTTTCGGCCTTTAAATGTTATGTAATAATTTGATACAAATCACTTGTCTACAACTTTTAATTTGGAAACAGTATGCGCCAGCTGCAACTTCTTTTAGGACTCAACTCTGAAGAATTTCCCACATTTCTTATAGAGATGAGTTGAGTCTTAAAAAAATGTTGTCCTAATAAAACTTGCAACTGGCGCATCCTGTTTCCAAATTAAAAGTTGTAGACGAGTGATTTGTATCGAATTATTACTTAAAATTCAAATTATCAGGTGATTGAAAGGCCAAAAAGTTTGTTTACATCTCAATAAGAAATGTGGGAAATTCTTCAGAGTTGAGTCCTAAAAGAAGCTGCAACTGGCGCATCATATTCTTTTGAATTCAAAGTTGTAGACGAGTGATTTGTGTCAAATTTTTACTTAAATGAGGCCAAAAAGTCTGTTTACATCTCAATAAGAAATGTGGGAAAATCTTCAGTTTTTTTCCAGAGAATTTTTCTGGGCGAAAAATTGATATTTGAAAAATGCCTAAAAAGTGACGTCATTTTTTTTGGTGATTTTTCTACGTGGGAAGAAGCTGGTCTGTAGAATTTAATAGAACTTGACAGGTCTATATTGCTTTATTTTGTACAAATTTATTGGTAAAATGGTTTCTATTGGCTTCTTAATCCAGTCAATACAAGCATGAAGCTGGTCAATGGAAATCAGTAGAACTTGAACTTGAATTGTTTCCGTTGGTGAAATGGTTTTTAATTGGCTTATATTATCCATTCAATGGAATTCAATAGAACTTGAATTGCTTTAATTGTTGTGTATATTTCCAATGTATTGGTCAATGATCCTTCTTTTAGCTTCTATGATCCAGTCATTACAAAGGCAGTATATGTCAATACATATCAATACAAATCATCTAAAACCTATAAAAGAAAATAAGAACAATACAAAAAATGTATTGTTTTCTAGGGTTTTGTTTACCAAGGAATGCTGTAAAGCGATTGCCTTAAAACTGCTAATAGATTGACTGTCCAGAAGGTCAATTGGTTTTTTTGTGAATACAGCTTCACCTATTAATGTGAGCGCATTTATAACAGCCTGCAACCTAAGAAAAGCTAAAATCAAAATTGCGTACTACTCGCAATGGCTGTCAAAAAACTAAATCATGATAATTTTGGGAGATAATGCATGCCGTGGATGGTGTGTCATGCACGGCATGAATATTTTCTGGAAACACGGTGAATGTTCCAGAAATGACACTATCCATACTACTCTCCCTACGCCCCGTATAAGATAAAACTACTGTAATATACAGTTATTATACATGTATACGGCCTCAGGCTGGAATGTAACACGAAAATTCACACATCTGAAATTAAAATAAGCCCTTGTGCCAAAAAAGGCGCTTTCTGTCGCCATTTAATTTGTCTAATAATCTAGATTACTGAACTGGTTCGAAGACCAGCGCCCCTGGCTTCTTGGTCGGCCCAGGGGATTACACCTATAGGAAGGTGGTTGTACCTAGTGTAAATTGTTTCTCAAAGGTGGAGGGAATGGACACCCCTTAACCCTTCTTCCTCCAGCCCATAACTATACGCCAATGGAATGCATGACATTAGCGCCCACAATTCCCAGTTCAGGACAGTATTTACAGTAAAAAGCTTCGTTTATTTCAAAATGAACGTCATGTACATTGGTGACAGTCGCAAAAACACAAATTTGCAAAGTTGTTCCATTATCCATATCTCAACTGTTTTTCATACAGTTATAATTCTATGAATCAAAAATGGCATCGAGTGTGTAGAATTTTCAAAAGACTTTCAAAATTAAGCTACGTTCTCATTGGTGGAAACATAGAGGAAGATCCTGTCATTAGTTCGTTCCTGAATGTTGCTTTATGTTACCTATAGTTTACAGCACCAGAAACAAAAGTTTCCCCAAAGTGTCTTGTTTCCATATAAAGTGGAAAAGATCAGAGAAAGATTAGCAAGACAAGTAAACATTTTTATTCGCTGAAATGTTGCTGATTCAGCGTGAACTTTACTCGTTCCACTCAGTTGATCGTTTTTAGGTGACTATAGAAACGAGCAGTTTCTATAGACTAAAATGTTCTAAATAAGTTGATTCGGTGTATACGGATCGAATGTTCCAGTACGTTTAAACAAGATTGTGTTTCCAGAAACAACTGGCAATTAACAGCAATTACAAAAGGGTCCTCTGTTTCCTCCAGTGTGGAGACCAATGTGGACGCCAGGACGTATATATATAACTATTAAGGCCTGCAGGTACGACATTCATAAAACCTAGGAGGAACCAAAAGCATTCCTTACCTTGTGCTTGTTTTATGTTTAAAAAGGTTGTAACTTATGCCACATGACAGATTCTGTTGTTCTTTCCTGGATGGCTTCGATCCAGTGTGCATGGCCAGTTCCTCTGACATCCGGACCAACCACGACTTGTCCAACAATGTCCTTGTGGTTGTTGAACTTCTTCTTCACGACCAAAAATTGCATGGAATACTTCTGGAGGTCCTTCATGGGCAGGTTGAAAATGAAAGGATGATTCCACACTGGAAAACGACCACTGACCATCTTGGTTTCTTGGGACAAGACGATTTGACCACCACAAATGGTGTTTAATATGACGTAATGCTCTGAAATTGCAAGGATCGAAGTTAAAAGTAAGTTCACCCACGGCTTGCAAATTACGCGTCAATGGGATGTGACAATTAAATTTTGTTATTTTCCATATACGTGTAGGCCTACGTATAAATTAATTATTTAGTCTGCCAGTGTCCAGAATAGATATTGATTCCACTTTTTGTACCTAAAGTTGCTCAAAATCCATCGTAAATGGCGCTGTGGTTTAAAAGCTGCATGTAATATTGATTTTGCCCAATTTTCGAAAAAAGCACAATTTTTATATAATATGGGTATCACTCAGATAAAAGATTCGCAGATCGCACATTAACAGTGGTGTTAATGCCTTCATGTCACTCACGGAACTTCACGACTGCTAAAGTGCGATCTGATAAACATTTTTTCTGACATACTGCGAGTACCTCTATTGTCTTTCGTTGGGAAGAATTCGATTTATGCGAATTTCTGATAAATATTAGCAACTCGTGCATGTTTAGGGTATGGACGAATTCCGAATTCGGATATAACGAATTTTCGAGTTCCCGAGAATCCCGATCGAGCATTCGCGCTACGCTACAATATGAAAAAAGTGTACGTTAAAACGGCACCGATAAAAGTCGCACCATCTTCCCGTTCATATACGTGGTCATGCACATAGAAATAGTAGGCGTTCATCCAAACTTCCATGGACAATCATGTTTTGTCAGACTTCTGATAATAACATGAATAGGGTCCCCCAGAAATTTCATTTTCAATAAACCATTCTTCCCTGACTTTTCCAGGTCATTTTCAAGTTCCCTAACATTTTCAGGTTTTCCAGGTCTAGGGGAACCCTGAACGAACAAATCTTTGTTTACTTGTCGTTACTAATCTAAAATTAACCTTCTGATGTTACTGAAATGGGAAATAAAAGATGAACTACCCCTCTACCATTAATTTTTGTATCCTTATTAGATTATTTCAACAGTAGAAACGTTAAAATAATTTGACAAACCAGATTTCTCGAGACTTCTCTTATGTTTCCGTAAATTCGAAGCTTTTCTCACTAGAACTTTCATTCTGTTGGCATGTACTTGATAAAACAAGGTTAACATCAACTGTCCGTAGTCTTCAGGCAGGGCGCTCTTCTTCGATGGCTGCAATTAAGCACAAAAAAGTAAGTTAACATAAAGTCCACATTGTCGGAATCATTGAGGAACTTCCAGTTTCTGTTGTACGCTCCTTCAACTTGTTCCTATATGTTGCCGAAAGTCCATTATTGCTGGAAACAAAAGTTCCCCCTAAGCTTCACTCACTTGCTCGTTTCCTTAGAAGAAAAGAGCAAACTGGAGCACGCTGTTCCTAAAAGCTGCTTTTCAGTGTGAACAGAATGTTCCAGGAAGTGAGAACAGAGGTAGTAATAGTAAAATGTTCCTATAATAAGTTGCTTCGGTGTGGATTGAATGTTTTAGTATGTTTATAAACACTAAGTTTATGTTTTCAAAAGTAACTGGCAACAATTAGCAACAAAAAGTTCCTCAATCAATCATTCTTCTAGGCTAGGGTGGACTCAGCTTTAGGTTTCTTAACCTTTGTGTCCTAACAACCAATCCTTTTAGACTTCAGGAATAATTTTATAGTTGTTCACAGAAAGCACACCAAGGGCATCGAACAAGCTTTTTGGGGAAGGTGCCAAAATCACGTACCCCACAACTTACACTATTATCTTTCTTGCTGCAGGGTGTCAAATCATTGATGCAAGTGACGGGAATGCCAGGACACATTTCCAGCTGGGCCAGAGAGCACTGGAGATCTCCGAGGCGCTTTTCCTTCAGCATAGCAAACTTGGTCTCGTAGACAGACAGCCGCAGACAGTAGTGCTTCGGGTTAGCATCTGGCTGAAGATTGAAGGCAAGGCTGGCGCCCATCTCAGGATCAAACCTTTTCTTGGCATTCATGGACTTCTCTCGAGCCAGAGCTTCTGAAGCAGATTTCAACAGTTTGGCCTTGACCACCTTGGTAGAAGGCTTGTCTTTGGGTATGAAGCTGGTGATCCGACTGACCAGGACCTGGAGCGTGTTGGCGGCGAACATGACACTGAACTCCACAGTCACATTACGGGTCGGCGCTGACCACTCTTCGGCCAAGAATTCCGGAGACCGGCCAGACAGAGGGTTCTCTTCAAACGCCTGGTCATCGCTTGGTAGGTCACTGATGAAGGAAAACTCACCCGAAGAGTGGTCTTCACCGAGGTCACCGACCGGCAATGACTGCAGACTGCCTCTGTCCGAGTCAAAGTCAGACCCAGAGTTGGATATCCTTACCAGAGCCGGATGCGGCTGGTTCCTTGGATAGCAATGCTTCGGGGCCACTTCCGTCTTGGCTATTGTCCGAGTAAGGGTGCTAGCCAATCCGAATTCAGTGGTTCGGGATATTGGCTCCCATTCGTTTTCTTCTTCCTCCTCTCTGGAGCGCTTGATCCTCTGGCGAGACCGATGTCGGACGAATAGAACCACGGCCAGTCCGACCGCAATGACCCCAACTACAGCACTGCCAATTTCCAGATTGGTCGCTAGCCATCCTGGAGGAGAAATTATATTTATTGCAATGGAGAAAATCCACCATCATAAAAGTGCAATTAAAAATTGGCATAGTCAGCAATAATTCTTTTATTAAAACTGCATTTCATCCCCTGTAGAATGGAACCAAAGATTTCGGATATGTAGCAATAATAATAATACAATAAAATTGAAATTTTTATGGCAATCATGGCAATTATTCGCAGTATTAAAGTAATTTTAACGTAAAAATTGCACGATCGATGCACGTTTACTGCATTTTTTAAACGGTTTACGTCATGTTTTTTTACAGTTTGTTTATGATGGAAATATCTTAGACTCTGCTCAACAGCTAGATTTGCTATTACAAAATTGCCTAAACTGGTATCTTGAAAATAGCCCGCATCTGTTATATTCAAGAATTACTTTTAGTTCCTATAATTAACACTCCGTTGCCCCATCCTCCTTCCCAGACAACAGTGCTCACGCTGTATCTGCCAGATACACATTTAAGAAACTGATAACAATGGATATAATAATAATAATAATAATATAACAATTACAGCAAAGCTACGATAGCTTGTTGCCATCAAAGAATTAAGAGAATAT
>JAQGBX010004155.1:0-15875 GCA_034698745.1 Megaphyllum sjaelandicum | reverse complement strand
TTTCCAGAAATAAATGATTAAATATAGTAAACAACACCTCTAAACATCCAATTCCATGAATAGTTTATGTCAAATATTCCACAGTGATGAGTTACAGAGTTTCAAAGTCAACTAATGAGGAAAGTGCAAATGCATTAAAGGATGAGTTACATTTTCTCAACACTTTTAACGACCTCTAACTGCGAAACCTCATAATTATTTTTAAATGAGTAATGATAAATTTCATTTGTAAGGGTTAATACAATATTTTATTACATAATACAAATCGGTATATTGATCAAACAATATAAAAAAATGTTTTGAAACCGTATGAAAAATGCATGCTGTTTTTTCTGTGTTTTTCAACTTTAATGGACTAGAAATAACTTGTACCCTCATGTACCCAGGCTGAATTTTGTATATATGAAAGCTGCACTATTCCTCTTTGTAATAAAATGTATTTTAGTTTGCACACTGTTGCACATTTTTTTTTTGATTGGATTGCAGAGACCTTCTCTTAATTTCAAGAATTGAGTTTTTTCGAAGAATAGCTCAAACACGGAAAATATGAAAGAAACGTTGCAGTTTTGGAGTTTCTTTTGACTAAATTTAATTTTAATGATGATACTGACAACTCTATTTAAGAAATCAACATGAATTTTGCCAGCTATTCGTCTAAAATTGCTGTCAAATGAGTTGCTGTGGGAAAGTCAAAGAAGAGTTTTTTGACTAAGAATAAAAGCTGGTTAGAAACTGAAGACATCCAATTTCACGTGCATACTACCATTATTTAATCTACTTCATTATTTCAAGGTGCTATTCCTGCAGGAAGACCTCGAAAAGATTTCGAGGAGTCATTGTCATACAAAACGAGGTAACGTAGAGTTAAAGACCTCGTTCGATCGCGTATCAATGGGGAGTAGATGAGTTAAATAAAAGGAATATGCCTGCTGAATTATGTTTTTTCCATAGTTTTATGCCTTATAATGTTGAAAATATTATATTAATAAGTAATAACCTTTCTGGCATTCTGTGAAATAGGACTGCCCTGCATGTGGGCCACACTTCAATGCATTCATGCTTTGCAGGAAAAACTATTTTTGTCCACCTAGATTGGTCAAATGTTACACTGTGGGACGGGTGGACATTTTTTATTATCAATTTCCAACGAATCTAGGAATACAATATCTATGAATAAACATTAGGCGATTATACAATTTGTTAAATAAACTCAAACACAGCTTTAGGAATCATGGTTTCGCTCCCCCACGTTTATCAAAAATAAACTTTTCTTTCGGACTACACCTCTAGTGGAGGCCATTACGGTCCAAGGACACCAACCGAGCAGAGAAGGAATCCAAGGGCGCTCTGATGCCACGGTCACAGACCACGGCACGGGTCAGTCTGGTGCAGGCAGGGGTGTAGAGTAGCAATTATTGAAAAGGTATGTTTTTTTCTGAGCGGACCAATCGATGCTTTTAGAAAATTCTCCCAAATTTGCAACAAAAAAGCAACCAATCCTCCGAAAACGTTACTCGTTTCACTTCCTGGCTCAGTAATTTCGTTTATTTTTTTTTTGGCATTTTTTCCCCTCGTTCTTCACCGTGAATTGTGTCGTGACCTATATTTGCCTTCGAAGAGGTGATTCTCCTCTCCTTTAATTTGACCAGGTAACCTTCCTGCCAGGCAAACAGTCTGCCTCCTTTCGGTGGCACCCCTTTCCGAGGTTACGGATTTGGCCTTCCTTCCACCTGCCATGAAATGACCAGGTCGGGAAACTGGTCAAACTTCCTTGTCTAGATAATATGCGTACCATGAATTTTATTCGAAATGTCAACTTTCGAGAATCGTTGTAAACTAATTTTGATTTCTCAACTTAAAAATTTATGCTTTTTTTCCCACTTTGGGACGATGGACGTCATGTTCAGGTTTTTCTCCAAAATAAAATTTCGTGGAAACGTGGACTTTTCCTCTCAGGCAGTTCAGGTTTCAAAATTCGCCGCCTTCCTCGGAAAACAGCGCAACTCAGACAGGAGTTTTACGAACCGTACTTTGGCAGTCGTAATATGTCACTTTTTTTTTTTTTTTATTAAGCCAATTAGCGTTAGGATTTTGCACGGGGGAATTCACGATTTACAAAATATGATTCGTAAAAGCAGCTGTAGAATGCCCCTGACGTTTGTCATTTTCCAAAATTAAATAAACGTTTCATTAATTCGAATGTCACGTTTGCATTGTATAGATGTTTAATATTTTTAACAAAAACATTAAGTAATGTACTGTTTAATGGTGATGTATATTACAGTATTTATAACAAGCAACGATTTTTTAAGTTCACTACCAATAAATACTTAGTACGTGCTTTTGAGTGGAAATTCTTTTTCAATTATTGCTAGTATTTTAGGGGTACTCAGACAGCAGCTTTGCGAATGGCATGTTTGACGGCGGTGAATGTCACATGTGCAATAAGCACATTCGAATCATACGCAAAACTACCTACTGTAGAAAGTATTTAAGTGTTCAAAATTTACTACAAATTACAGCAGAACTCTGCTTCGGAGAGGAAATTCTCCTATCCTAATTAAGGGTGCTCACGCAGAAGCTTTGAGAAAATTACTTTTGTAGTCGTGAAGTCACGTGTGCAAAAGGAATACATTCATATGTTCAAAAAAACTGATATCCTCGAGGGTCTTTAACGCTGTTAAGCATGCCGGATTTGCACGAGTGACTTTACGTCTGCCAAAATTGTCCCTCGTAAAAATTCTGTCTGAGTACCCCGAATTCTGTATTTTTGGTCAGCAGTTCCATCCGAAATTTCTACCATTACCCATCCACCCAGCTCCAAATCGTTAAAATTTGGAAATGTTGCTTCGCAGTTGTTGATTCCGAGGAGAAATTGGTCTGGAAGTCTGGAAATCATTAAAATTCTAAAAACGTTGACATATGACGTCATTACCAAATAAGTTATTCATTTAGTTCCGCATGTTTTCCGTCATTACTCTTTCGGCCTCAAGGTTGCCCACGGCAGAGGGCGCTGCGGTGGCCCTCTTTCTCCAATTAAATGTTTGAAGGCTCGTTTCGGTTTGCTGCTGCTGCCGGACGAAGAGGTGCTCAGACCGGTACGAGTACTCGGTATCGCGAACACTGTGCCAATCGCGGTTAAAAAATTAACATGCGAAGAAAAAAGATAAAAAGTAATTGGGTGATGTCGCCCGACTCTTGGACTATTTTTGGAGCACATTCCTGGTGAACGCCATCCTGAAACCGGCAGTTATCTTTTTGGGTAAAGTAATATACATGTATTTTTGCAGTATTATATTTGCGTTATAGTGCGCTAGCTTGTCTCGATTTGGGATGCGAAACAGATGTAGATAATAATGCATTGTAGTGTCTCAACTTACTAAGTGGTGAGCGATTTGTTGGCAACAATTAACATAGCTCTGAAGTCACGTCAGTAAACCTGTCTATGAAGACTGCATGTTGACAAACCATCCACTAATGTTGTAGGCGTACTATAAAACGTGTCTATGTAAATTTACCTGTGCATGTACATGTACAGTACATGGTCAAGCTGGCCTGTTGACTATCTTGATTGTTGATAACTTCGCAGACAATGTGCTGAGATTACTTGCCAGACAGTCTGAATAGTCAGTTTCCGGTCACTATGCTTTATTCTGTTTCAACGTTTCAGCATAAGACCATTATCAGGAGCTAGACATGTAGTTACATGTATGGGTAATTAAGTTAATTAGTTATGCATTAATTTAATTCAAACCAATTTGAAAAAAAAATGCATTTTAATATTACTACTGAAGAATATCCCATGTATGACCAAAAAAGGACGTCAGTTAAAGGACTTCATTTAAGACCGAAAAATGACGTCACTTCTTGGTCTTAAAGACGGCATTTTTCGGTCATAAAGACGTCATTTTAAGTCTGACTTCTAATTTCTAGTCAATTAGACGTCTTTTTTTTTTTTTATAAACTGAGGCCATTTTATAAAAATGACAAAAAATGTCGTCTTTTGATTTCATTTTCTGGTCAGCTTGCTACTTGGCTTGCTACTTTTAATGTAATATTACATTAAAATGAAATGTATTAATAATTTTCAAAAAAAAATATATATACAAATAAATATCACTAATCTGTGTTAGTTTACATTTATAATCTGAGATAACATAATATACGTATAGCTGAATACATACTGTAACAGTAATGCAATATTTGGTGAGTGAATTGCTTTGAATTGCATGATCTAAATGTTGACACAAACAAATATTGGTACAGAAACTTTATCAAGACTCGTATTTCAATTATTTATCAACTCCCACTTAAGTAATGAGGAATCGATGATTTAATTTTATTTATCAACAACGAATTTAATTGAATAAACAAATTTCGTAGATTTTGTACTTGTGCGAAGATGTACGTATAGCTTGCTGAGCTCAAATTTTGAACCAAGCAATTCTTGTATCCAAGATGATTGTTTTGTAATGTAGGCCTGCCTATACTTGTAAAATCTTTACATGCATATTTATCATGCAGTAACCGGTATTAATATTTATTTCCAACTATAACTTGTATCATATAAGTTCAGTACCCACATGTACTTTAAACATTTACATCCATACGTAAAGCAAACTGGAAATATTTAAATGTGTGTTCAAAATTAACAAAATTTGGCGGAACTCAGACATCGTATTTTAGTAGTCGTGAAGTCACGTGTGAAAATGGAATGCTTTGATTGGTTTAAAAACGGCGATAACCTTCAGTTAATTTTTGCAAACCATTAATTAGCATGTTGATTTTGCGCACGTGACGTACTTCATAACTCCCAAAGTGCAATTCATAAATGCAATGTCCGAATAACCCAAATAATTAAAAATTACTTTAAATAAAAAATTAATTCGAAATAATCTTAGATTAATTTTATATATTGTTTTTATCTAAAAAATAAATAAAAATAAACGGTAAATTTTCCATTGCCAATTTTGTTAACAAATTACAATAATAGGGAAAGTTTCCGATTATTTATAAAAACAACTTCGTGACGAATTCTGCAACGAACTTCGAAACGAATAACATTGCCATTTTCCAGGCAATTTTACGCGTGTTCGAAAAGTCGTGTTTTTGCAAATTTGCAAATTATGAGAAATTAGATATCTAAATTTTTTAATTTTAAAAAACATAAATGAAGTCGAATTACTTTCAATTTGGTGTTTTTATTTGTAAAAGCCATGGTTAGTAAAATGCTCAGAAATATGCCCTTGATTTTTGGGATAGGAGTAAACTAGCCTGAAAAAATTTGCTAAAGGTTGGCGAGATAGTTGAGATGTAGCATCAATCTTAGGATTTATTTTATATTTAGGTCAAGTTTTAAAAACAATAAGAGGAATTGTTGCTGAATTGCAATTATTTATAATTAAAATCAATTAGTTATAACAATGAACCGTGTATAATAAATACATCTTTCATGCACTGAGTGTTGGCAAAATATTAACTGTTTGTTGAAGACGACTGTGTAACATTAAAAAATATTAATTCCGAGAAATCGTGTGTCCCAATTTTTGTGCTGAACCATCAGTGGAATATGCAACATAGACATATGTTGTTTCAGAAACCCATATGTGTTCTGTTAATTACTGTTATATATATTACAGTACAAGTAGTCATTACCAGTATAATACGTACAGAAGTCATTAATTATAGTTATTTTTTTAGCATATTTCAAGAACTTTAGCATTTTGGGGTGTCATGGTTAAAATCAAGCTTAAAATCAAGGTGGTGCTCCATTTTTTGAATCGTATTAATTTAAACTGAAGGGTTATAAGGACACTATATTTTCAAGTTGTATATCAATGCAGTTTAACCACTGCTTTAATTACTCTGACTTCTGGTTAGTTCGCTTGTTTAACTAGTTTTATTGTATGACAGTTTCGAAATAATGTGTTACTACCTGCAGAATGCAAAATATGTAGTTTGATATACAGTATCTATACATATATCTAGATATTCGCTTAGTTACGGTTATCATATATTTCCGATTTTATTTTTTTTAAATATATTTAGCAAAATATTTGATAAAATTGTTAGAAACATTATGTGGAATAAATTTAAATTCTAACACATTTCATTTTCTAGCTTATTAACGTTACAAGTTAACGTTGTAACTCGTTCCCCATGTCACAGGGAATTCATATTTTTTTTTGACAATTTGAAATTTTATCCTTTATCAAAATATTTGTTAAAAGTATACATAAGTTAGAAAACATTGATGTAGAATAAATTTAAACTCGAATACATTTTTTATTTTGTAGCGTAAATTTAAGAGTAAAGGGAATTCATATATATATATTTTTTTCAAAATTTAAAATTTTATTGTTTAGAAAAATATTTGATTAATGTTACCTACATATTCAAAAAGCCAATAATTTTAAATGCTAATATATTTTTACTTTTTAGCTTTAGCTTTTTTACACCATATGTAACTCGTTCCATATGTAACGAAAATTACAGGAAATTCATATTTTTGTCAAAATTTGAATTTTGACTTTTTATTGGGGGGAAAAAAGACATTAAATAGTTGAATTTTTTATTTTATTTTCTCCTTCTTTCACATTCCGTCTTGGACAATTTTGAAATCTTTGTTTTTATGTCTATTTTGGGAACATGTTTATAAACATGTAGGTCATTGATTAATAATCGGAAACCAGTTGTAGTTACTTATGATCATTTTGATAAGCTGTGCTATTAACATCAGTGTAAACATTTAATTAAATTTCGTTATTTTACAGACAAACACAGCCTTACGAATACATGTAATCAACATACATACAGACAATTGAAATATACGTCCATTTCCAATCATGACCCCTCCCCAGCTTTTGGACAGATATCCAAAATTTATGCACACTCTTATGTTTGATCTTTCCAAAACTTAAGTCAAAGATATCAACATTTACGTATACATGCACTCTATAGTCCTAAATTAACAAAGTCTGAGTCGATCGAGTTTAGAAATTTTCCAACTATTAGGGTCGTAAGTGCTGTTTTGTGTTTTCAAATGTTTCATTTCAAGTTCCAAAAAAATAATTACAAAATGGAGGGTCACCATGCATGTTTTCTTTCACTTCATAGTTGAACAGGAAACTCCCTTCTTTTAACGAACATACGTGTAATTTGTTCCGGCAAACATCTTCCTATAGGCTAAATGTTCCTCTTTTGAATATTGAAATTCAATACTTTTAAACCAATGAATGCATTCACTGAATGGGGTTTCCTGTATTATGTTTAGACCTGTGAGATACATTCATTTTTATTATAATGTGGAAAACATCCTTACATAAGTGAAACAAGTTTTTTTTGGAACTTATCATGTTCATAAGTTGAAGATATACTAAATTTTACTTTTAGCTTGACATCGATATTGCCTTTTTTCGCACTAGTGCTGAGGTCGGGCAATGCTGAATTTACATAATCGTGCCATAAAATGCATCGGAAGCACCTGTATGATTGATTGTAATCATAAATGCTCATGTTTTATGCATTACAAATTACCAATTCCAATTTTTTTATCGTAAACATCGCACCTTATGCACCTGAATTATTACTTACTTGATCTAGCTACACCTGCAGAATGTTAAGTTTATTTACTATTTTACGGTTATTGTTAATTGAAATAATCTAGAGTAAGATTGTGAATTGCTAAATGAAACGGTATGGTACAGGCGAGTCAACTATGAACTTAAATTCAAGAATTAAAAACATATGGACTTTATTTTTCATATAAAGATAGTAAAATTAGACCATTGGAATTTGCAAAGGGGCCATTCAAAAAGGATGTCCTCATGTAGGGGGGGAGATAGGTTGAGTCACGGACACAATGTGGACAGGGGTAGGGAGGGGGGTGGACGTTTGAAGTGGACGTCCGAGCTGGTCATACAAACTTGGACGTCTATTGAAAAAAAAGTCTAATAAAATTATTTCCCAAAGTAAAATGGAAATTGAGCGTATAGTGGGTTATAAATTGCGAAAGTCAGTAAACTGGGTAACCCCAGTCCTGGAAAACTCAGAACTTAAAAGCTTAGGGTGAATTTGCAAACTTTCAAATTTTCCCAGTACAAATTTGCAAAATTATCATTTTTCTCGAGCAATAAATTTTCAATGTTTTCAAGCTTTTCCGAGGACATCGATCTTTACAAATTTTTCCACGTTTTCCCGAGGACACATCTGGAACATTTTCCGCGTTTACCAAGTACAAATCTGCAACATTTTAAACTGTTTTAGAGTACAGATTTTTAAAATTTTCAACAGATTCTGAGGACAAATTGGCAAAATTCTCAATCTTTTCAGAGTGCAAAATGTACGTTTTCCGAATACGAATTTTCAAAAGGTTCGGACGTCCGAATGGGGGAAAGGGGTCTCGATTAACCGGACACAATGCGGTTAGGACGAAGTCAAACTTTGCGGACGTCCTTTTTAAATGGCCCCAAATATGCAGGCAAATATACGGTATATACTGCATACATTTATCAATGTTTGGTAAGCGCCTTAAAATTCTGTTAATTTCGGCAATAAATTAACTTTGAAACTTTGATTGCGGGTTGCAAGAGGGTCGCTCATACATGGATGCTAAACTGTGATTTTGCGACACGATTTTATTAATGGAATAATGAAGGTGAGGCAATATACCAGAGGCGTTCATTTAGTTTCTGCAAACATTTAAAAAACAACGGTTGTATGGATTATAATGAAATTTGTTGGCAAACTTTTTCCATTATTCCTGAACATAAAAAAATTTATTTCGTAAATTCCACGTGCTTAAAATTCAAAAGCAAAAAGAACTCCAAGGAGGTAGTGGATCAGAAGCAGTCTGTTGTTAGTTTTTGTATAAGTTTTGATGTTTAATGGAGACAGTTTTCTGCGAGTTAACTGGGTTACCTGAATGTTTTCATATTTTTAAAGCTGGCTTTTTTGCGGTTAATTACATCGTGCGAAGTTCCGTCGCAATTACACCCAAATTTATTTGGGTTAATGTATTTTCAGTTAGGAGAAATGCAAAAGGGGAAACTGGAAACGAACGACAATTTGGCAGTTTTTTGAGATCGTTGACTCATTCATGATTCATTGTGCTTAATATATATACGGAAACTATATACATTCGAACAATTAGACTGTAAGGTGATACAATTTTGGTATTTACTCCAATGTATATACAGACTCGCGTTTTTATGCGCAATTTATGAATACATTAAAACTTGTTAAGAGTGACCACTGTACAAAGAATGCCTGAATTAAATCAAAATAATGAACATGTACACTGTACTTATAGGCCCTACATGTAGACTGTAATACACGTATTAAAAAACCAAAAAAGTACAGAATCATCATGTCCAAGGGTTAAAGCGAGACGTAACGTGACTCATCTGTTATCTGGTCACTTTTTAAGGTACATTGGCAATGTAAAAATTGCAAAAAAGACAACATACGCTGGTCACTGTACACAATAGACAGGTGGTCACTGGTTACTATACAGAGAATTTTTATGAAGGAAATGTACAAAAAAGGGGTCAACATAAACAGGTGGTCACCATTCAAAGGTGGTCACTTTCCAGGTTTTACTGTACGTTTTTACGAACTTCTGCGCTGGTTTTTCAAAGTATCTCATGATGGTTAGATCTAATATTTTTGTCTCAGTCATACGAACTAAATTGACATGTTGCTCCATATTATTATCTCAAACTGCTCATTAAATGTGTATTTTTATCACTGTTTTCCTTCCGGGAGTGAATTCCGGGGAGAGGGTAGTCTCCAAAATTGGTTGGATTTTTGATCTTTTAAGTTGGTAAGAGGGAAATAAAAAAAAAAATTTCTTTACAGCCAAATTTAATAAAACTTGCATTAAAATTATTTCGTTGCCCTAACTGCATGTGTTATAAAAGGTTAATAAGTATAAAGGAATTGATGTTGTCGGTGATTTTTTAAAAATCTGAAATATATATGAGTACAAATTGCATTTTACATCGAAATTTCTATTTTGCAAACGTTTTTTTGGAATCTCGAACTTAAACAAGTGAAAATTGCATTTTTCGTTTAAATTTTATTTTACAAACTCTATATTGGTTCGAAAAAACACAATTTGATTGTTTTATTTACTATAAGGGCAAAACATATAGCCTACAGTAGGTAAATTCTGTAGGTAAATAATGATAAGATACTAATGAAGTAATTAATATGCTTATTATTGATATAATAAGGATTCATCGATGAATTTAATTTAAAATTAAAGCGGTGCTCTGTCTAAGTAGTTCTTTAAGCATTTACCCCAAATGATAGTAAATCCTAGTATAGGCTACTTCTAAAGATATTACAAAAATGGTTTCGTGAAGGTATTTTACGAAATATCTGTAAAAGTCGTTTTAGTCATAATTATAAGCCCCGACTTAAGAACATTTATAGAAGTTCCAGTCAAGTGATTCAACCGCCAATTATTTTCAAGAAAGTTGAGATTTTCGATTTTACACCGCATGCTAGATGAATTTGCATATGGATTACAATGTCCGTAAGCAAACAAGACCAGTTTGATATTAAACTGGTCGTGTTTAGAACTTTAGATAGTATAACTATTCGTAAAAAAGGAGAAAAACGCCAACTCAAGCACTACCGACAAGTTTAATATTTCAGGAAATTGGGACATCGCTTTTCTTAATGTCTAAGCCTACTATATTTGGAATAATTCGATTGACTGATTGTAATATTCTCGTATATTCTCCTTATGGTCTCGCGGTTTACAAATCAAGGTTACTTCTTATACCCCAATTCATTTTACAATGTACTATTTTTCTGTATTTTTTTTGTGTTCAACGTTTTGTGTAAAAATTTTAAGAAAGTGCCTGAATTAGGTTTAATTTATATTGGTATAAATTTCCTTGTACAGGGTGAGTCGTGAGTCCATCACCATCATGGTGTTAGGTAAAAGTTAATGCTATCAATAGATAGAGCACCCATGACAACCTATATCTAGCAACACAAACAGAATTTTCACATCTCTAACCGTTAAGGGAAAAAAATGAGTGGTGATGGACTTATGACTCACCCTGTATAAAGTTACGAATCGATTTGAGTTATTGCAGATGCATGCCCTTAATTTGGGTTTCTCTGAAAAGCCATGGCCATCTATCTCATGAATGTCCATAACAATTACATTCTCCGATGCGTAATCGGTTCTGATGTAAACTGATAGCCTCCAAAGAAAGGTTTCTGAATGTGTGTGCAGGATTATAATTAAGAAATTCGCTATATTAAATGGGCGACCTTGAGGCGTTGCTGAAAGTCATCAGTGACCTAGTGAGTAGTGACTATAGCGTTACGCATCGCCAATAAACCATGATGTGACGTACCCAACCAAGACAGGTAATGAGGGAGGTTTTAGGAGTGCAGACCCACGTACTGTTTCCCTCGGGCCTGTAATTATAGGAACGTTTTTTGACTGTAAATACCTGTCCGAATTTTCACCCTCCTTGAAAACTAGCCATGCATTAAAATTTCACATCGCAAAATTCCTACAGCGGAAACCTAATAATAGTAACATTTTGTTTTCTACAGGAGGGTCCTTGTAATTGTTTCTGAGAAAGGGCAAGGGGGAACAAATGAAACCCATATTTGTAACCTCTTAAGAGCTAGTATCCGTGGTGGAAGTGCCCAACTTTTAGGCATTGTTTTGCAGTTTTCAAGCTTCGTGGGAAAACTTCCTACTTATTTATTTGTTTTAAAGTTATTTAAACATTGTTGTAACGTACATAGTTTGTACTTTGGCTATAGTTCTGTAGTTTGTTCGCTACCGTTTATTTCTTTTAGACGCTCAACGTTTCGACCTTAATTAACGGTCTTCATCAGGAGCGTTCTGAGTGAATACAATTGATGATTGTGAATTATACACCATTATAGCAATTTTCTCAACCTAGTGAACAGTTACAAGGTTGGAGGGGGTAATATAATGTGGGTTAAAAACTAATCTTAATTTAAGTCATTCATTTTTTTAACAAGGGGTGCACAAATTAAAGTTTCGGAAATCTATACTAGAAAACTTTACTAGTTGTTCAGAGTATCAAGGAAAACATAACC
Source organism: Megaphyllum sjaelandicum (assembly GCA_034698745.1). Lineage (NCBI taxonomy): Eukaryota > Metazoa > Arthropoda > Diplopoda > Julida > Julidae > Megaphyllum > Megaphyllum sjaelandicum. The sequence continues at coordinate 3,773 of JAQGBX010004155.1, read as the reverse complement.
CAACTCGCCAAATGAGAATGCAATTTACATTTCCAAATTTCTAAATCCTGAACGACTTGTAAAGTTTGCTTGCATGGATTTTCGAAACTTAAGTTTGTGTGCCCCTTTTCAGAAAATTTATGATTTTAAAATAAGGTTAGTTTTTAACCCACATTGTATTACCCCCTTCAACCTTGTAATTGTACATTAGATCAAGAAAATGAACACTCGGAAGTGAACATTGCAGGTAGTGAACATTATACTAGAACTCATATCAAATTCAAATCAACCCTAATTCATTCGACATATCCTACCACTTGAAGAAAATGAACCGAATTGTTAATGTACAGTCAATCCCAAATGTAACAAACTTGAATTGTCCGTATGTTGAATGTGGTTTTTCGGTAAAAATTAATGAAATAAGGTCTGATCATGTTTCTGATACTGTAGTCTGTATACAGTACGTAATTTATTCCAAAGGCTGTTCTGATACTAATAGAGTAGCCTAGTATAGTTCTTATAGTTTTTTCTAAACTTTTTTAAGATTAACGAGACTATCTACTGTATACACGATCAGTTTTACAATAACTGGTCGTGTTTTGATAAATCTGTAAGATTTAATCTCAACTTTCATGAAAGACGTGGTCATTGGTAGTTGAATAGAATCTTTTTTTTTCTTCTTTTAAATCGTACAGTTTGTTTTGAAATATTTCACTTCGTGTTTAGTGTCAAGGTTTGTTCTACGATATGATGAAATATAATATACAATTGTAGGCTACTACTTAAAATTAGAGGAGTCCATTTAACCCTCGTTCATTTTGTGTTCTTGGCCGTGAAGGCCAAGAGCTTCATGGGAACACCGTTTTTTTAATGGTGTAAAATGTATACAGGATGGAAAGTGACATTATGTAAATAAAATAAAAAAAAAGAATTTGATCGAAACGTGATTCTTACAAAATGTGTTTAGTATAAAGGGGGGAGTGAAAACAACAATACATATTTTAATATAAATTAATAAGAAATGATTATCATATTTTTCGAAGAATATGAATCTGTACGATAAAACTAATGTTTGCCATTGAAAAACATGACTTTGACCTTGAAATTACCTGGACGTCATTCATTAATATTAAAATTAAATACTGCATGGTGTTGTCATTCCCCATACAAACCGAACACATTTGGTTAGAATTAATCCAGTTTCGAGCAATTCCCGAGAAAAAGTGTGGTATTGTTTTAACAAAACGCTCCATTTATTTTACGGAAAAAGCCTGTCAAGCTTGTAACATTATCGGAAATGCCTCAGGCAAAAGCCATTTTGATGAGTAATGGGACATTGATGGTCAACTAGCGGCACACATGCAGTTCAGAAAATTCAAATGACACATTTTATGCGTTTTCGATAAATGCAAAACATAAACGTACATCATATGATATAAATTATTAATTAACTTTGGATGTAGTCGTAAATTTTCAGCTGACAAAAGCTGCCAGCGCAAGTACATGTACTGTATGTAAAAGCGTCATTTACCATTTTCACAACGTTGTAAGTACGCTTTATGTGTCATCGATTGGCTCATGAAGCTCAGATCCATAAAATTGTTTGAATCATGCACGTGTTGGATAAACAATTGGTGTAGTAATTCGTTTTGTCACAACTTTTTAGGGTACGATTCCATCAATTCCATTAAATTCAAAATGGCTGCAATGAATTCGCTTTTGTATAATTACAAAAATTAAGATTTCCTATGGCATTCACGTTTTCTTTTTCAAATATACATGTATCTGATTATTTCCAATTTCATTATGGAATTGTGAAATTCTAAATAATATTTCGAGGTTTTTTCATAACATACATGTATTTGAGCACAAAATTTCGCCTTTTGGTTTCCTCAGGACCCAGGTACTGGAAATGCAAAATAATGAACATTGAACAGAAACTATAAACTGTAATACATGTAGTATGTATATAAATGCACGTCATCATTTAGAATTATTACTTAACATTGACATGATGTTATCATCCTAAAATTAATATAACCAGTATGCAGACTCTGTGTCGCCACTTTAAAGTTAAAGTGGTAAACAGAGATGCAGCGCCACCTCACGTTACTTGGGTATCACCTTACGCCATCGTATGTAAACGGATGCGTTGCATGTTAAAAAATAATCAAACAAACGCTACTTATCTACGAAAGTTCTTTTTATAATTTTTAAATGTTTTAACATTTTTAACTGATATTAAAAAATATTTATATTTGATAATTTATTTCTGAAATCGCTTTAGTATGATTGTGTATATTATTTAATTGTCAATTTTTTTTTCAATTCTACAAACGTATTGAATTCGCAGTGGGGGAATACAAACCAAAATGTATTGAATTAGTTTATTGAAAGCTCATTTTTTGACTTTGCGATCGCAATATGACCGAAAGTATCGTCAAAAATCTAACAGAGATAGAGACAGTGTCGAGTAACTGATTTGACTTGAGTAAATTTTTGAATATTTTCATAGCTTACAAAAAACCAAACCTAGGTAGAATAAAAAAGGTGGTGAGTGCAAAGTGTCAAAAATGTGTCAATTGTCACTGGGGGTTAGTTGATATTTAATGGTAAGCTTTTACAGTTCTTTAGAAGTATCTTTAGAAGGTCGGGTTTGTCGAATTTTGAGAGGTAACATGTTCTTGTAAAAGGTTATCATTATTTGCAGGTTTCATCTTTTTTTGGTTTGGTTAAACGTAGCTGGGTGAGTTATGGAGGTACTGCATGTCCAGGATTGGTGGGGGTAGTTTCATAGGAGGCATGTATCATTAAATTAAATAAGAATATCCACAGCAACCATTAAAGCAATCATTAAAGTTAATGTTAATATTATTAAGAGGAGTGTAGAAAGAATATGGATTGATTTGTAGTTGCATCAATAGTCACTTGAGGATGTTATATTATGTGATATCAGTCTGGTTCGTTTATACAATAGAATCCATGTTATCAATGTTGTCCTCTTGGAAAAATCGTTATTTTCAGAACAATTTTATCGTCTTTCAGAAAATGGTATTTTCTTTTAGAAAAATCAAATGTTTTACTCTTAACAAGCGAATGTTAATGTGAACAATGAAAACCTGGATTCTATTGCATAAATGTTCCAGGCTAATATCACCAAATATTAAACTGATCTCCGAATTTGAAATTAATATTCATTTTCAGTGTTATTTTCGATACATGTAATGAAAGATGACATTGTTTGATTTTATGGCTTAGTTTTGGGAATTAGACTAAATCCAATTATGAAACTACGTGTACATAGACAATGTTGGCTTTGTTTTTAGCGTGGTAATTGAAATTATCTAGGATTGCACAGATGAAATGGATTGAAAATGGGGTGCAGACAAAAGGTCGCAGGTGAAAGACCCCGGACAAGTGATGGCCGTGTAAAGGTTGCACAACAAAGAGGTCGCTTAGGCAAAATGGCCGAATGGAGACAAGGTCGGCTAGCAAAAAGGCCGCCAAACATTAAGATCGCCAGCACAAAGGTCGTTGAACAAAAATATCGCCTCGATCAGTGTTTCTCAACCTGCAGACCATTTAAAATACATGTAGTAAAAATATTTTGCAGAGCACTATAAGGTAGAATTAAAAATCATTATCAGGGTTCCCTCAGAAATTTTGTATTAAACTTTCCTGACTTTTCCAGGTTTTCGAGATAATGTCAAAAATAGACATCCGGTACATGTATGCCCATGTTATGCACTATTTGGAAAAATCAACGCAGGAAAATGTTCAAAATTGCAACATTT
>JAQGBX010004154.1:0-15875 GCA_034698745.1 Megaphyllum sjaelandicum | reverse complement strand
GCCAACTTATAGGGGCTCCGCCGCATTTATTGCGGCCTCATACATTTATCCTTGCGGCCAGGAAACGCCACCGCTCATCGCGCCTTTTAGCCGCAGCGTACGCGGAACGTTTCCAGACGTATCAGACACCAGATACAGGGTGTCTTGGCATGTTGCAATCCCGCACATAATCGAAATCAATTCAATTCAATTCAACTCAGTACCCTACAGTCAGCAACCAAATGCCATATGGTAGGGGGGACTTATTGACTTATTAGCAAGTACTATACATGGTGTATGCGAGATTTCTTCGCTAAATAAGTTTCTTTTCAAGGAATAATTTTAATTGTTTTTAAGGTTCCAGAAGAAATTTCATTTTCAACTTCCCTGACTTTTCCAGGTTGTTAAACAAATTTTCCACACCAATGTCAACAATATATAACTATGCCGATGTTATCCAGAATTTTTCAAAACCAACTAATTACTATTTTGAAAAATTTTAAATATAAATAAATTTGACAAATTTGTAGTCGAAAAATGAACATAAATGTTTTCGGAATCCGTTAAAAATTCCTTAAAAATTTCTCTCTTAAACTGTAAAAAAATTTCCAAATCTGCACTCGCAAGCAGATTTTAAGTTTTTAAAATTATTTTTTAATTCCCCATTATAGTAATTAAATTGTAACTAATTTATTTCATTCTTTTCTGCGAGGAATATTTAGTAAAACAGTTGAATTAGTTTTACATGCAGTTTTGAATTTTTTTAAAATAAATTCAAGTCAATATGTTAATATATTTTCAATTGAAATTGTCCCAACTATTTAAAAATAAAATAAATTAATTTTGTAGAAATTTCTTAATTGCAAGAAATTTGTTTGATATTTCACATGATTTTTGTATACAATGTCAACATTTAAATGCATATAAATTTTTTCATAATGGCTAGTTTACATTTTTGTTTTTAATTTTTACAATTCTAAATTATCTTAATTCTTACGTAGCAAGGAAATACCGTAAATTTAGTTGATTTTTTCCATCTAAATTAGAGATAAACTTAGTCATTTACCATTATTTTTAACTTCGTGGGTGAATACTTTCATACTTCATTTTGATTTAAAAAAAACCTAATTTTTTATAAAATTATATTTATTTGTACAACAATTTCATTAGATTTCTTGTGCGAGAAAGTCAATATATTTTTAAAAACTTTGAGAAATTCCATTTATTTTAAAATACGTCATGCAAAGTTTCCACGACTAAGGGAGTGTCTACGATTAATCGACCAATAGCAGTGACTCTCGCATGACCCCGTGCACTGCTTATAGTTTTCGGAAAAAAATATCCTCTACGTGACCTACTCCTGTAGGGGGCTTTGCCTACTCCAACAACCGGTCAGTTCGGACAATGGTCATGCAGTTGGGCTTAACCAAGGGCTAGTGAGAGACACGTGCTTCAAAAAGTTACTCAAATTTCTGAAGTTCGTACAAGGTTCTGAAGAAAACAGGTAAGTTAAATATACAGTTTACAAGTATTATAAGTTAAAATGTTAAATGTATCACATCTCGTTAAGACGAATTTTCGGACGACCAGTACATGTGTTCGTTTAAACCGTAGTTCGTTTCATCAGAAGTCAGAAAAACCGTATACCAAATCAACCAAGACTGATTTGTGTTTTCGTTAAAAACATCCTCGGGAAAAATTCAGAGCTTTTACTTTTATTTTATACAAAAAAATTAGGCAAAACATTTAATTGAATACATAAAAACGTGTGAATCCCTTTCCTCTAAATTAGCCATGTGAAAAATGCACAGCCCCTCAAAAAAAATATTAGGAATTTACGAAAAATTGTTTTAATATACGTTATAGTTCAATTCTATTCAACTCAGTACCCTACAGTCAGCAATTAAATGCCATATGGTAGGGGGGTCAAGCCCATTTTTAGGAGAAAGCTCCTACATCATTTGCGACTTAGTCATCATTGTTAAATTGAACTCGAGTTAAATCTAAATACCAAATATTAAAAATTCTGTAAAAACTGGAAAAGTGACCACCTTTGAATATTTACCACCTGTTTATGTTGACCACTTTTTAGTGTAGTTTTTCTAGTGTACATTTCCTTTGTAAAAATTCTCTTTATAGTGACCATGACCACCTGTCTATTGTGTATAGTGACCAGTGTGCGTTGTCTTTTTTGCAATTTTTACATTGCCAATATAGGCCTGCCTTAAGAAGTGACCAGATAACAGAGGAGTCACGTTATATCTTGCTTTAACCATTGAACATGATGATTCTGTACTTTTTTGGTTTTGTGGTTTTTTACTACGTGTATTGCAGTCTTCATGTATAAGTGCAGCGTACACGTTCATTATTTTAATTTAATTCAGGCATTCTTTGTATACTGACCACCTGTGTACAGTTACAAACATAGCATTATTTTTGGTGGTCACTCTTAACAGGTTTCACTGTAGGCCTACTTATCTTACGATTACATTTCTGAATATTTTGTATGAGATGCTCTACAACAACACATTTTTATTATTGTAATGCTACATTTGGCCATTGATTTTCATAAAGTGTGGCAAAAGCAAAATTTACTGGTCACTGTCCTTCAAGCTATGTTCAAATGTTCAATGCAAACAAATTTTTACATAGCTCGCAGTATGTTTTGTTTACATCACTTGTGTGCAATACTTATGCCATGGCTTCGAAACATGACTGTTACTAATATTTGCTAAAACATATACAGTACAAACTATTTAGAAATAATAATTACCAATTTTTCACCACTGTTTACTGAGATTGTAAACCCCATGTGGATTGTGGTTTCCATGATAAAATTTGATAAAACATGTCAGAAAATGTATAACGATTCATGTTCAAATTTCCGAAAAATCGATATATATGTTTGCGACAAAGTATAAAATTTGAAAACATTTCAGCAAAAAAATTAAAATAGGCCTCTACATTATGTACAATTTATGTATTTTTCTTTCATTCCGCAGTTATGTACAACTACAATGGCAATATTCGATATGGCCTGCATCTGGAGATTGGGGAAACTGTACAGATTTTAGAAGAATGCCCTGGTAAGTTTCAGAAAATCTGTTTTTTGCTCATGATATTGTATTTAGGTTCATTCTTCCATTTATTCATGCTTAAAGCGTGTGTATCGGTTCCATTTTGGGTTTTCTGATTTTGGATACACGAGTACTGTAAGTTTGCCCCAGATTGAGCATGCTGTCCTAAAAACGTTTCTAGGGCTGGCATCTTTTTTTTCCCCAAATCTTTCCATTTCTGCTTATCTAAACCAAGGTGGCTAAAAAGCAGATGCGAGTGCTATGATGCACTAGCATCAGAATGAGTACTGGCGTATAATGCGCATGTCCTTGACAGCCACCTTGGCACAATATATGGAGAGTCATGTGACCTTGGTTCCGAAAAGCAGGAAGTGAAAACTTGTTTTGTTGTCAGACTGACCTGTTGTTGTTGTATTGTGGCGGCAAATCTTCGTTTTTTTTTTAAATTTGCGACTTTAGAATACTGTCTGAAAAATTAACTTTTTGTAATACGTGACATGAGAAGCATACATTTAAGACCAAATATTTCGCACTGAAATTGCAACAGGTATTTTTGAAAATAACTTGCAAATTCTGAATTCATCAACGCTTCGTTTTTTTGTTTTTTTTTAATTGCAGCTTAAGAATGCTTCGCACTATAAAATTTGAAAATGAGTTCTCATAAATTTTCCAGCTTCATGCTGATGTTGAAATTAAATTTGCGATACCGGAGCTGTATTAAAAAAAAGCTCATTTCCAAATCTCTGAGTGAGGGTAACTTGATGTGCTTTGGCTTTGAGAAATCCTAGTCGTGGGGAAATGTGTCATGATGATTGTGACGGCCATCCTGAAATCGAAGTGGTTTGGACGAGCTTGAGAAAGCTAAATTTATGCTATTGGGTCGCACGACCACACAGGAAACGCCGTAGATCATCTACGAATCGTACATGGCACCGTTGCATCCATTTACTCATTGCACAAACATTTCAATATTATACACTGCATTAACATCCGCCACCTTTATTCACCTAACATCTAATCTTCTGCAAAGAAACATTTCTATTTTTGAAGGGATTGCTTTTTCTTGATCTTGCCATGATGTTTACCTGTTTTGAATTATGCTTCTACAGCGTATTTCAAAAATCTTAAATATTAGCAGAGATTATGTAGTTGGATACATTCATCTTTCGTGGGTTCCGCAAAGTTCCTCCAAGTTCAAAACCCAGTGGCCCAGCGTAACTTTTCTGGGGGCCCCCAGACCTGGAAAACCCGGAAAAATCGAAGAATAATGATTTATGTTGAAAAAGTCAAAGAATTCAACGTATTGATGTTGTCACAATCCAAAATTACATGTAATACGTGGTTAGCTCAGGGCCCATTTTCAGCAGTTTCCGAGGACAAATTTGCAAAAATTCTCCACCGTTTCCGAGGGCGAATTTGCAACAGTTTTCGAGGACAAATTTCCACAAATTTCAACAGTTACCGAGTGCAGATTTGCAAAATTTTCAAAAGCAAATTCCGAGAACAGATTTGCAAAAAAATTTCCACATTTTCCGAGTACAAATTTGCGAAACTATCAACATTTCTTGTTTAATACTTTCCTGAGTTGATTTTGCTAAATCGTGGATAACATTGGCATATGTCATTTTTGATATTGTGTTGGTCAGGGAAATTTGTTTAAAAACCTAGAAAAGTCAAGGCAGTTAAATAGGAAACTTTCTGAGGGAACTGTTCATTTTATCTGTGATGTGAACACAATTTAGTACAAACTTCGTTCTAAATGCCTCGACGTGCCGCGATTTTTCAGCAAGATTGCTTTTGAATACGAAATGCAATTTCTGAAAGCCCTTGATCCCGTTTGTCGCCCTTTGCTGCCGACACTGAAATTGCCTTTTTGCCTGATTCCGATGTCTCGCACGCTTAGTTTGATGCCCTGTAAAAACTTGGTACGTTCTGGCAATGACCTTACTTTTTTTCCAATAATATACGCCCATCGCTGCCGTAATCTCCATGGTCTTTCGAAGTAAACTCAGTCAGATGGAAGAGTCCTTTCTTTGTCAGTAATGCACAGAAAATGTTCTTCAGCAAAAGGATTGCTGTCTTTTAATGCAAATGGAAACTTGAGAGCATTAACCTTTTTATGTCACCGAGGAAAACTTGCCTTTTGTCTTGTTTTTCTCTTCATGTCAAATTTAGCCAAAATTGCTTGAATCGATTTGTTAATTTCTTTAAAAATTAGCCGAAGTTTGCCTGAACCAATTTCTTAATCAGGGTGGCCACAGGTCAGGGAAGTCAGGGGAAAAAAGTGGTCATGGAATTGTCAGGGATATTTTCCCAAATAAAAGCAAAATGCTATTACTGCACTTAGTCTGCTAGCAGCTCCATCCCCAGTCCTCTTCAGCTATCCTTGTAACAAGTTCTAGTGTTTTGCCAAGCATCTCATTGCAGTTGTTATTTCATTTTTCAATGTGACAAAAAAATTGATATGCATTAACGAGTAAGTTTTGGTCAGGGAATTTTGGATTTTAGTCAGGGAAATTGAAAAGGAGAATTTTGTAGTCACCCTGTTAATGCAGGGTTCCCCCAGACCTGGAAAAGTCATGGTATTCTGTTCTTTTGTTCTTTACCCTTAGTCAGTACATAGTACCATTGGACAGGGGGATCATTATGCAAATTAAGTCAGACTAAGCAGTCTGGTCATGATGGACCCCAACTTCACAATTTAGTTACATGTATATTTCCCGTATATGGGACTTTAATGAGGAGGATGGGATGGGATGACGATCATGGCCGATTTAACATAGGAACAATCCCAGCAATTCGCTTGGAGAAATTGTGGGAGACCATGAAACCATCATCTTGCTTATGATTATAATGATATAATGATTTATTTTGAAAAAGTCGGAAAAATTCAATTTTCTTATGTTGACACTATCCAAAATTAATGCTCCTACGTGGGTAGGTCAGCCTCAGGGCACATTTTTGAACATTTAAAATTTTTCTCAGTACCAATTTTCAAGATTTCCACTTTTTCCGAGGGCACATTTTCAAAATTGTCCATGTTTTCCGAATACAAATATGCAAAATTTTCCGAGTACAGATTTACAAATATTCCAACACTTTCCGTGTACATTATATATTTGTAATATTTTCACGTTTTCCGAGTACGAATTAGTTTGCAAAATGTTCCACGTTTTCCAAGCACAACTTTCCAACATTCAAGGTGCATTTTCAACTTTTCCGAGTACAAATTTGAAAAACTTTCAACATTTTCTGAAGTCAAATTTTTTACATTTTCTCATGCTAATTTTACAAAAAATATTTGCGTCTTTAGTAAATTTTGCAAAATATTGAATATTTTTCCTATGTCGATTTTGCAAAATTATTGGTCAATTTTGATATTATCTCGGTCTGGGAAGTTGAATATGAAATTTTTGGGGGAACCCGGTAATTTCTTTCAAAATTTAGCCAATTACTACTTGAAGGTAAATCTAATAATGTGGTGAGATGTTTAATCATGCAGGTACTAGCTAGAGATTTAAAATACGTGATATACATAAAAAAGGATAAATTTTATAAAAAAAAATTATAATAATATAAAAAGTGTAGTTTTGTCTGTAGTACATGTATTTGGGCAAAACGATGTACATGTTATCATGTCAGTTGTCTGTAGGTGTTACCTTGTTTGGGGCTCGTGCATGACCAAAATTGCAAACATTAAACATCAATTTCTTGGCATTGTTATTTTCAGTAATAACAAGCATGAATTATGGACGTGCTTGTTCACTAGTTCCGATTTAATTGACTGAACGTGTTGCCGTAAACAATTGGTCCCAATGACTAACATCAGCTTATTAGTGTTGACCATGAACTAAATAAATTGCTGAAGTCGTTGATGCTGGTACTATACCTAATTAAAATTTGCAAGTTTAATTTTATTAATTTGAATGAGCGAAATAAATATGACAAAACGTAGTTACTGTAGCTCAGGCTGTAACTTGAAAAAAAAATTTTTTTGGGTTTTTTGTTGCTAAACTGTGCATGTCGAAAGACCAGCTTGAGGTACTTCAGCTTTCATTTCTTTTGCATTTCTTTCAAAACTGAAACCTAGTTAAGTATCAATTGTCAAAGGTGGCGACAATATTTATTCAGCGACAAAATATCACTGGCCTTCATCGTGGAAACAGTTCTGGTGAAATAAAACGGGGCATACAATGTTTCATAAGTTTAAATTACTACAATGTTTCATAAGTTTAAATTACAAATCCGCTTCTTGCGAAGTGAGTTTTATACAAATGTAGTGTTTGGAATACCATCCGAAACGGACATTTGATTTGAAACATAATTATGTTTCAAATCAAACGTCAACGAAACAATGCTGTTAAACAGTTTTTTTCAAAATGCTTCATAATAACAGTTCCCCCCAGATCTGGCAAACATGGAAAAGTCAGGGAAATTCAACGTATTGATGTTGTCACAATCCAAATCATTCAGTACAAATTTGAAAATTTTTAACAATTTCAGAGGTGAAATTTGAAAACAGCTTCCGAGGACAAACTTGCGAAATTTTCCACGTTTTCTGAGTACGAATTTGTAAAATTTTCAATTGTTTTCGAGTATGTATAGATTCGTAAAATGTTGAACAGATTACGAGGAGAAATGTTCGAAATTTTCAACAGATTCTTACGACAGATTAGCAGAAATTTCAACTTTTTCAGAAAACAAAATTTTCATAATGTGCTGCCTTCTCCGAGAACAAATTTGCAAAATATTCAACATTTTCCGAATACAAATATGTGCTAATGCTAATTTTATATTCTAATTTTGCAAAACATTGATGCAAAACCGTGATCGAATAACGTTGTCATTTGTTAATTTAGTCGTTGGTCAGGGAAATTTGCTTAAAAATCTAGAAAAGTCAGGGAAGTTGAATAACTAATTTCTGGGGGAACCCTGTAAAAAAAATTTTCAAGTAGCCTACACATGATACATGTATCTGGCGAAACATTTTTGTGACAAAATACTGTTGCCAACTCATTAATTGCCAACTTGATTGAGATTCTTCAGAAGCTTTCTTAACGCTTCTTGTCTGGCTGCTTGGCAACATGTGTTCCAACACGTGAGCTTAGTATTTAATGTTTTTAATTCTCATCAAATTAACTATGTATAATATTTCACGTTGACAAAAGTCACGCAATGTACAGTATGTGGAAATTTCAATTAGGAAAGTTTTTAGGTTAATCAAAGCACGTGTTAATTACGTGGCTGTTATCAAATGCGCTTACAATTGCATCAGGAAAGTACAAAGTCAAGGCATGTAAATCATGTCTTCCGCTTCAATAATCCTGCTTAAATATTTAATTATAATGGTGCTTTTAAGATTAGTTGGCAGTTCAGTGATCTAATTTATACCCTGGTTTTCACCGCACTCAAACAGAAATGAAATTGGATTAATTTATTAAGTGATCTGTAAAATATAAGCGATTAAGAAATGGTTTCTTCCAAATCACGGTCGTTGCCATGTTAATTTATTGTGCCATTTCTTAATTTTTACATGGCGCTTTTTGGGCGCCGAGCAGTTGTTTAAAGATGTGCAGAATTTGCAGAAAGTAATATTACTCTTTACTATGTTTAGGGTGGACAGAAATATCAGGGGAAATAAATTGTATATGTAATAAACAGTAGGAGTGACATGCGCCATATGGCGTGCCTTTCACAGTATATGCATGGCTTCCCTTCCCTTGAGCACCATGAAACGTCATGTCTAAGCTTTCTATGGGCAAAAAATGGTGGAAAATAATGCAATAAAAATGAAATATATTTCAGTTTTCTGCTATTTTTTCTTGCAATCTCTGCCATGCATAATAACTTGCCGCATAATGCAAAATTTGCCTTAAAAAATGTTATTAAAACTCTTGAATGAGGGCATGTCAACTGCCAAATTGGAGTGTAGCCAAGGAATTCTTACCAATTCCATTTCTATTGTACTACTGTTCACATGCAGGATATTGCTGTTGCCTAATATGCTCGTGCTTCAAGCATCGATGTCTTGAATTTCAAACAAGGCCAATCCAGGTTTTATTTTATGTTGATGCAAAACGTCATCACCCAACTGGGCAACCATTCAGGGAGCTTGGAACAGCTCGCTTCAGTGATGCCAACTCTTGAAACTTAACCGTGAATGGTTTGACATACTAACAAGTGCCTCGTGCTCGGTGTTATGCTGTTAATTTTGATATCAGCCCTTTTTCACGGAAACTAGTCAGATATCCTGGACATAATTTGAATGTCACGCTAGGCTTCTCTTGTAGCACGTTGCTCATCTTTCAGACAACCATAGTAAGCCTAATATTGTGAAATTAATCACCGTGCTTCCTCACTTTTCATGCTGGCGACCTCTGTCATTCAATGCTTCCTTGAGTAAAGAGGCTCTTGCATCAAGCTTTTGTTTCCACTTATTGTACGTTACCAATTACATTCGTAAACGACAACATGCGCCCAATTTGGCGTCTTATTCAAAGAAATCTCTTGTCGCTCTATGACTTCAAAGGACTTCTAATTGCTTTTAATTGAAGATGTGATGGATAATGCGCCAGTAATGCAACACAGACAAAGCTAGCAAGTAAAAGTCATTGCACTGAGCTTGACTTTGAATGTAATATCTAATCTGTCTAAATGATAGAAATTTTAAAATAGTTGGCGATTACAGAATCCTGTCATAAAGTGGGCCAAGTTTCCCATTTTAAATTGAAATTCTTAATGGTAAACTTGTAGTTATTTTGCTGTCATCCAGAAAATCAACGGTTATTGTGGTTTTATCAGGCTCTGCGAAATGAAATCAATGCAGAAATTCGATGGCATTTCATATTAGTCTAGAAACTAATGTTCTGCAGGAAAGAATTATATTCAATTATGTTACAAATGTTTACCATATACCATTTGTGGAACTTGTTTATAAATGCAGCAGTTTAATATAAGATCGCCTAAAATTGTTTTTCTTTGTTCACAGGTTGGTTTCGAGGATTTTCTACAAGGAACAAATCACTTAAGGTAATATTCAGTATTTTTTTTTTTTTTTTTGAAAAATAATGCCAGTGATTTAGCATCATTTCATATGATCATCATTTTTCTTCATGACCCTGACCACTTTATTGTATTGAATCTCGAGAAAGGAATGTTCTGATAAAGAGAATGAATGATATTGACTCTTGAACAATGAAAAAAGAGACCCTCGATTAATTTGTGGGGAAACGTGTTTGGCAAATATCAGCGACAAACAGCAATGACAATGCACATGCATGTACAAGTATACTTCATTGTGGAATGTTTAATATAGCGTTGGCTGTGCAGACTAAGCAAAAATAATTATCTCATATGAGTTAAAAGCTATTCATGAAATTGGCATTGGATATTTAAAAAAAAAACTTTAATTATAACTCGGATCCTTCATTAGTCAGTTTGGCAAAATATACAATTTGAAAATCATACTCGTTGTTAATTAAGCTGCTGCAGATGTAAATATACTTTTTTAAATTTTCTTCCTTATTATCATTGTAGTTACTTGTAACAGAATCTGGAAACCTGACAGAAAAAAGATAAATTAATGCATCAGTTGGAAACATTTTCTGACACTTAGCAGTTGCTGAAAGTTAGAATAAATTTTCGTTTTTGAATCTACAGTACATGTAATAAAAATATCATGGAGATTCGCAAAGTGAGCATACAATATTCTAAATCCTGGTAGGATTAACAATCACAAAATTCTTGCATCAACATTGATTCTATACGTTGACGTTCGCAGTTTGCCTAAGTAAAATGATTCTTGCACCATTATCCTCATGAGAACTGGTATAAAGAGCTTGTGTGTACTAAAACCCTACTCAATAGTGACAATATAGGCATTTAGGACCAACATGTTCGGTGAAATCTGGCAAGGACGTGGTTTACCAATACAGAACAAATATATTTTTGTTGTGAGGTGACCTTTGCGTATTTGATTTGTGGTAATACATGATTGCACGGTAGAAACATACCTGCCAGCAGCAAATGACATTGACAATGGCTGTTGCTCAAAGGCAACATTGCAACATTTACATTCCTTTCTATTGTCACTTAATAAGGTCTATTGTGTTTCCGTCGAAACTACTGTAGCTGGACTAACCTATTCAAATTGTTAGCCTAGAAAACAATTTGCTCTGTTTCAATGCTGCTGTTTATACTGTTGAAGGAAATGTCAAATTCCTATAAATTTTCAAGTTTTTTTAGTTTCACATAATGTATAAGCTCTAAGGACTGTATTGTTTCTACATTAAATCCTTATGAATTTCTGACCATTGAAGGCCTAGCAAAAGTCACCTACTGTATGCTGTACATGTAAAGCAACAATGAAATAATTTGTGCTGTTGACATTAATGTTTCCATAATGCATGTTTAGCTCAGGACCCATCTGCAATATTTTCAACAGTTTTCGAGTACAAATTTGCAAAATGTTCAATAGTTTTCGAGTAGGCTACACATTTGTACAATTTTCAACAGATTCAGAGGACAAATTTGTACAATTCTGACTGAACCTTTTCATAGTGCAACTTTTCAAAGTTGTCTACATTTTCCGAATACAAATTTTTCAAATTTTAACAAAAAAATAATTCATCCTTATTTTGTAAAAATTTTCTAAATCTCAGTAGTAAATTCTGCAAAATATTGAATATTTTCCTGTGTCGATTTTGAAAAAATTGTGGATAGCATTAGCATTTGTCAATTTTGACATAGTCATTGGTCAGGGAAATTTGTTTAGAAACCTGGAAAAGTCAGGGAAGTTGAAGATGAGATTTCTGGGGGATTCGTTAAGATGTAATAATGTAAACATGTAATAATTAAAATCTTAGTAGAAAAATTCAATAAGCTTTCGCTGATTTTATGTGTATTTAATTGTTATGATGCGAAATTTTGTGTATTGAGCATATACTAAAATTTGCATAATATTACATTAAAACGTTGTGAAATCCTTATAATTATAAATAACTGGCCGTGTACAGTCTCGTTATTTTTATACAGTAAGTACAGTGTGCTGTCAAAAAAAATTAATATGCACTAACATTATCACGCCTACTGTACGGCTGTTTTGGTTCTTGTCGAAGAAAGACCTGATGGACTTTTCCAGTACATGTAGGTCAAATTCTGGGATTATTTGGTTGCTTGAATATTTAAATGAGTTTAACGTTTCAGTGCAGGAAGGCACAATGGCACATAAAGGGTCTTTAGCATGTATCTTTAGTCCCTGTAAAACTGCGACTGTGTCTGCTGTGCATTTTCTTTCTTACCACGCCATATGGTGGGAATAGGTCAACTAACGCTTGACATCTAAATTAAAACCTAATATTTCATAGATGGTGGTACCCCGCCATTCGAAATTCATTCCTCATTCACACCCATAAAAACTGGTAATGTGCTGCTTTATACACAAGAGTTCCTTCCAATACTCTGCATTTTAGGCGCCTTGGCACTTGTTTGCTTTTGTATAAAAGGGTAATGTACTATTTTGAAGTGTATTATTCATGACTCACATGTCTTTTTTTATTTTATTTTAGGGAATCTTCCCCATCTCTCATGTTCACATCAAGGCATGCCAAGTTGAGAATGAAGGGTAAATTTTAAAAGCTGTTTTAATAGTTTTCTTAGTAGGTGATATTGGACTAATATTTTCGGTGTAGGGAATATACAGTAATGGTCTAATCTTTGTGGATAAATATTTGACCATATTTATTTCCTATCGCTGTACAGTTCTTTTCAGGCATTTCTTGTTTTAAAAAAAAGTTTGACCCATTTCCGTTTTGTTACTTAACAAAAGTTGAGAGAAATTTAAAGATGAGATGACCACTACCCATTTTTTGAAAGAAATTGTGCTGAGTTTAACGTGACCTGAAAATGCAAAATAGATTCAACAAGTGTAAAGAAATGTAATCACGAGGGCGTTTTTCCAGCTTTTGTTTAAGGGAGAAAAAAGTAAGCATTTTGAAATGCAGAAAGTGCTTAGTTTGCTTTTTTGCTTAGTTTCTTGCATAAGTTTAAAATTAGTTTCTGGTACTTTATTTAAAACACTGGAGCATTTCGCAGTATACTGATTATACAATTGTATAGTGTTCAGAATTCAAAACTGCATCCATATCCATTTGTTGAGTATTTAATGCTGCAGTGACTTCTATTTCTGATGTGCATGTACATGTATATCAAGTCATAAAATTGTATGTACCAAAATATTTCTGCAAGAAATTGAACCGTTACAACTTTAGCATGCATCATAAAGCAAACTACAAAATACGAAAAGTTTGGTGTAACATTTTCGACAAATCTAAGGGTTGCTTTTCCATAAAAAAAATCGTTTTAATTCATTAAGAATCCAACTATGAGGATAGAAAAATTGTAAAACTTGCATATGATAATTATTGCCAGAGAACTACAGGAAATCCCGTTTCTCAACTATGCTCGTTCACGTTGACTGAATTGAAATTCCATATGATTTGTACGTTTTCACTTCCTGGCAGTGATATTTGAAACTGATTTTAATGAAAGTTCCGTTTTCTTTATGATAGACCGACATTTACTGGTGCATGCATGTTGGGGTTAAGTTCAATTTTAAAGCCTTTAAAGTGGAAAATTGGTTCTCAGGCTGTATCGTATAGTTATTTTCGCTGATAATAGGGTGCTAAGGAAGGAAATCATCAGGGTGTTTTATTCGAAGGCTCCCTAGTCTTTGGTTCCTCTTGTTTGTTGCACGTCTTTATTGGTCCTATTGTATTTACAATTTTAAATTTCTCTAATGACTTACCATAAATTATTGCTCGAATTATTAGCATTGTCTATATGGATCCAACCAAAAATAATTGATATTAGCTCAGGGTACCACCAGACCTGGAAAACCTAGAAATGTCAGGGAACTTGAAAATGTGTGGGAAAGTCAGGGAAGAATGACATTTTGTAATACAAATTTGCAAGATTTCGAACGTTTTCCAGCAAACATTTGCTAAATTTCCAACTGTTTTTGAGTAGGCCCTACAGATTTGTAAAAATTGTCAACATTTTCCTAAAAGAAATTTGCAGAAATTTAAAATATGAATTTGTAAAATTTCCTATGCTAATTTTTTGGTTATTGTCCTGTGTCGATTTTGAAAAATCTTGCATAACGTTGGCATATTTCAATTTTGACATTGTCATTTAAAAGCTTGGAAAAGTCAGGGAACTTAGATATGAAATTTATGGGGGAGCCCTGTAGCTCTTACCAAAAGATTAGGATTATAAGTTGTCACATCTACCAGTACATGTAGGCTTTTATAAAACACCGGATCATATTCAAGGCTGCGAGTTTAGGTTTTTTGATAATAAAAAAAAACTTGAATAACTTGACAGCATGCACTAGCTGTTACCTGATCTTTAGATCACCTATTGACTGCAGTTTTATTACAAATAATTGTCACTTTGTTTTAATTTAGGAAACACTTCTTGTAGTTAACCGGTTTGTTGTTGACAGCGTACCAATAAATGTTTTATGTTAGGATGTTATGATCTTGCCGAAGCAATCGTCCTTCTTCCCTATGCTCATTTCTGAAAGTGCTTTGTATACTTGACATTGTTGTGTAATGTATCTTTTTCCTCCATTGCAGGCCATACGAAACAGTAACACCTGTCGAAGACGCTACCGTGAAAGAAATCGCTTCAGTTCTTCGAGAATGGGGTGGTATTTGGAAACGTCTTTTTGTGGTAAGTATAGCCAGTACACTCTGTATTTGTTTACCCGAGCAGTCCAAGTTCACCTTTAGCTTTGCCATGATTCACTCATGCAGGGTTTTTAAGATGGGATAATAATTGCCCTGGATTGGGTGCAGCTGCTTGAATTAATTGTGCCAGGAAACGCTTTGCTCAATTGCTGCAACTATACCAGCAAGTGTGAGCGTTATGTAACGACCTTTTCTACCCCCCCATTGTAGTAGCATTGTTGGATTTTTTAGAATATTATCCTTAATTTGGGAAAGCGTTTTCATATCCTGGTTTTAACAATTTCAAGGAGCTGAGGAGTGGTGGCACGTGCGTAAGAAATGCTTTTTTGTGCATGCACCATGGCCTAAAATGACGAAAATTCAACAGACCAGAAATTGCACCCATTGCAGGTTGCGCGACTACCATGAAAACAAAACGCACATGTCACCATATGCACGTGACCTGGTGTGCACTAACGAATTCAGAATAAAACAATAACTGCCACTCAACCTCATGGCAACATGTTTCCAAATAAGTTGCAATTGTGCGAAATATGATATTGCGCTTTTACAGCTGTAATAATTATTTACATCACAATATCTGGATGCTACAAAGTTCATGTAGCTGTCATGTTGTTGTTGTTGGAAGAATATTACTTGCAAAAACTAAAAAGTACTGTAAACTATTACTCCAGTGAACACAAGGGGTTTAACTCAAAACCTTTCCAATATTGATGAACTGGACGTCTGGTATTGGAGACCCTGGCTGCTCTATATACGTGTACTGTTCAATTAGGGTATCACCCAGGGTTCATAAAAAACAGAACATTATTAAAGGATCTACATGATAATAGAAATGTAATGCTGAGACCAGGGCTCTGCTTCTCATAAGCTAATACATGTACCTATTTGACATTTCCAAATTTGCAGTCATTGCATTGCCCAGTCTTCATCACCAACACATAATATATTGGCGCTACATACGTACCGTACAGTGCCGAATACAACACCCGGGTACATTATTCGGAAAAAGGGTGTTTCTACAAATAATTTGAGATTCAAATAGTATACCCGGGTACACTATATGGAA